>JADLZK010012547.1:0-39597 GCA_015847255.1 Hyparrhenia diplandra | reverse complement strand
CAGGCGTTGTAGCCATCGAACCATGAATGTCGAACGAAAGCTTAACCATGTAGAGTTCGAACCGGCGAATATAAAATTCTAAACATAGCACATGGCTGTCTTTTACTCCGTAGTATGCGGTTGCTTGACGAGTGTGGGGATCAATATTTTGATGACCCCAATCCGTCAATCAAGACCTCCCTCACATCATGTCTCGAGATGATTCTAACCAGGACCTCTCCTCCACCCATGGTCGCCTACATGAGCGGGTTACACGGCGCACGAGCTCTTTCACAAGGTGAGACCTCTTTCCTTTCGCTCGAGGTCTCCGTCGTCGACCTTTTCGAATGCGTACTGAAGCTCTCGAGGCCGAGACCTCTTTCCGCTTCGCTCGAGGTCCTGCCGACGGCCCTTCAAGTTTGTGCGCTTAGAGCTCTCCCGGCGCCGACCTCTCTCTCCGATTCGCCGAGAGCTCGAGCTCGAGCGAACCGCTTCAACAAATGCCCGCTTCACGCTCGTCGCCCCTGGCGTCACGCGGAAGACCAAAGTACAGAGTTGGCCACCACCACGGCGTGCACGGTGGCCATCTTGGGAGGCACGCTGGCGAAAGACGGCCCGCCGTCGCCCGCCCATGCCCCGATGACTCCAACGGTCCCACCACGACGCCACGCAGCGTACGTGCGACGGCGCGCATACTCATCCACGGCATGGGCACCCCCACGCCGACGGACCGATACCAACCACGATTGGGGTCGAGTGTGACCCCTTTACCGCCACTGACCAGGATTCGCGCGTGGCAACACGACCAATTTGGCATCCAAGGCCGCCAAGAGCTCAAGAGAGGGCCCCGCCAACCAAAGAGCTCGATCCGAGCTCGATCGTCGTATCCCGTCAACTCAAAGAACTCCGCCATCATGACCGGGAGACGACACTACCCGCAGACGCCATCGTGACAAACATGGGCACCCCCATACCGGGCGGGACCTTCCAATCCAACTTTGGGCAAGGACTCCAGACGACGCATGACCACCGCCCATGCCCCGACCGCCATGTAATGGCGACGACCAGCCTCGCATCCATAGCCGCCGAGCTCGAGGTAGCTGTTGGCCAACCCACGAGCTCGCCAAGAGCTCTTTTCGCCCGACAAAGACACAGTATCATATTGTTCCATCTACCCCGCCCAACTTAGAGAGCTCACATGTTCTATCCCCCTTGCTACTATAAAAGGAGGGGTAGGGTCTTCGCCAGTTGGGGCAAGCAAGCAAAAGAAGAAGAACAAGGCACCCGGTTCTTCTCAAATCCGCTTCTCACTCTCATATTGGCACTTGCCTCAATCATAGAGACACTGGGAGCTCGCTCCTCTCTCGCTCCGCTTGTACGCACCCCGTGACGAGCATTTGAGCTCGGATAGTGAACACACCGGACTAGGGAGCCCGACTTTGCCCCGAACCAAGATAAATTCTGTGTCATTGTCTCCAGAGCTAGGCCATTCGGAGTCCGCACTAGCCACCATTACCGTGACGGTGGTATTAGACCACTGACCGGTTGGCGCGCGGTAGGGGGCAGCGCTAGTGCGACGATCTTCCGCTCCGATGGCTTCTTCGCCGATCTACCGCCGGCCGGGCGACCGTGTTGCGCCGGCACCTTCGACTTCACCACCCCCCGATCCGGCGAAGTCACTCGCGGGAGCCGTCTTCACCCGCCCCCCGATGGCGTGAGGACATTCCCAGCGCCTCCGCGACACCGGTCGATTCCCATCCTCGCCGACATGGGGCAGATCTCCCGCCTCAAACCCGCTAGCCCCATCCAGCGCGGCGGCGGCATCGCTTCTTCGCCCTAACCAAGGACCTCCTCCCGACATCCTGACGCGAGCCTACGCGAGCTCGTTCCGCGATGTCACCTTCTCCATCGCCAACGTCGTCCCCATCCGCCGGCGGCAAGACGCTACGACGGTGGAAAAGTTCACGCGCGGCATACGCCAAGATGTACCCCGACGGCCGGCCGGGGTCCTCTTTGGGGCGATGAACCGAAGGCATCAGTCCATGAGCTCGGCTCGCCCTCGATGGGATGAGCCTCACTGACCGCGACCCACACACGTTAGTGTTACGTGTGCCACGCCTCCGAAGGCGCCACGGCGACCATTCCCCCAGCGACTCGGCGCACGCCCCGCCGCTTCGCCAACGTGACCCGCCGTCGATCACGTCAAGGCGCCCCCGGAGAGAGCCGAGCTCGAGAGAGGCGCGGCTCGGGCGCGAGGCCCTCCCGGGGCCGGCGAAGCAAGGGCGCCTCAAAGGCGCGGGCCCGGCGGACGCCGTCGTGGCCGTCAGACAAGCTGCGACAACGATGCCGAGCAACTCCGCGGTGTTCGGAGAGCCTCCCGGGTTTTTTTGGCCGCCGCGTTCGCGCGCTAATCGCCGATCCGAGGGACCCCGAGGCACGCCGAGCCCACGAAAGCGGATCAAGAAGCTCGTGGCGGGCGGCAAAGATGGCAGTGGCAAGCTCCAGACGCACCGCCGACGCCGGGGAAGAGCACGAGGCCTCCTCTCATCTGAGGTCCACGCCGCGCCGCGGATCGGCGAGAACCGCGGCGCCGCGTGACACCATCATCACGCCCGAGACGGAAGGCGGCCAGTCGGCGCGAACAAAAGCGCCCGGGGAGCGGCGACAAGGCACCGCCGCGGCGACTCACGAAGTCGCCCGCAAATCACGACAATCGCCAGCGGGGGGCGTCATGACAGACGAGGACAAGGGCCGCAGACCCCACGCCCGAACGCCGCCAACGGAGTCCGCCTCCCCGGCGAGATCGCAGGCGCCGAGCTCGAGCTCGAGGAGGCCAAGGGGCTTTCGGCTCGCGCGATACACGACGCTCCTTCCTTCTGGTTTCGGGCCCGACCTCGGTGCGTAAGTACAACGGGGAGACCGACCCCGCCACCCGGCTCGAAGACTACCGCCTCGGTTGTCAAGCGAGGCGCCGACAGCGACTACATCATCATCCGCAACCTGCCCCTCTATCTTATTCGCCCGTTCTTGGCTCGAGCACTCGCCGGAGGGCACCATCCGCGACCGGGAGGATTTGCGAGACGCCTTCGTCGGCAACTTCCGGGCACCTACGCCAGCCAAGTACGACACTGGATCTCGGGGATGCAAGCGTAAGAAGGGGGGAGAGCCCGCGGGCGACACATCGGCGCTTCTCTAAACTCGCAACAACCTCTCCGAGGCCTCGACTCAGGATCATCACCGCGTTTACCTTCGGCACCACGGCGGGAGTCTCATCCGCGAGCTCGGCGTCAAGAAGCCTAAGTCCGTGAAGGAGCTCCTCGACCTCGCCACCGGACACGCCGAGGGGAGGACGCCGTCTCCGCCGTCACGGGCAAGGGCAAGCCCACGAACGACGACGAGGCCGCGGGCGGATCCAGCTCCCACCCCGCAAGAGGAAGAACAAGAAGAACAAGCGCCCCGTGACGACGACGACGAGTTTGTCGCCATCGCGACAAGCGCAAAACCCCGCAAGGGGGAAGAGGCTTCGCCCACAAGGAGCACTTCGACAAGATGCTCGAGGCCCCGTGTCCACATCACGAGGGTCCCGCCAAGCACAAGATGAAGGACCGCCGGCTCCTCGAAGAAGCACGTGATGGGCACGCCGAAGGGAGGCGCCAGGGCGACCAGCCAACCTATGGCGGCAGAGCCCGAGGACGGGGCGGCGACGACGTCTACATCGAGGACGGCGCCGCTAACGCCGCGTTTCGGCGGAGCCCCCCGCTACGAGTCAAGCGCCGACGAAGCTCACGCTACGCGGAAGTCCTCTTCACCGAGCCCGCGACGCCCGCCTACCTCAAGTGGTCGAGCTCGGCGATCACTTTCGACAGGGCCGATCATCCCCGACACATCCCGTACCCGTACGGTACCCGCCGTCGCCGATCCCATCATCGGCACCAAGCGCCGGCAAGGTGTTGATGGATGGAGGCGCGGCCTCAACCTCCCCTACGCCCACGCTCCGCAGCCCTTGGCATCACCAAGGCGCGCCTTCCCCTCACCGACCCGATCCATGGCGTAGTACCGGGAAGCGATGATCCCCTCGGCGAATCGATCTCCCGTCACCTTCGGCACCCTCGATAACTTCCCAAGGAGACCCTCACGTTCGAGGTGCTCCCCTTCAAAACGCTACCATGCGCCGTTGGGGCGGCCGTGCTATCGCGAAATTCATGGCCGCCCCAACTACACCTACCTCAAGCTTAAGATCCCCGGCCCCAGGGGTCATCACCGCCGACTCCACCTTCGAGCACGCTGTTCGGATGCGAGGCCGCCGCCGTCCAAAGACGCCGATGCCGCGGTCGAGATCGGCGGTCTGTCGCCAAAGATGGCGGCTGGGCGATCGCGGAGGACACCCCCGAGCTCAAGAAAGCCGCGGGCACGAGCCGCGCGATGGGCTCGAACGCCGAGATCGAGCCCATCCGTGAGCTCATGAAGACCGTAGGCACTTTCGAGCCCGAGAAGGACGCCAAGGAGATAGAGGTCGATAATGATGGCCACGCCCGCGCGTAGGGTCCGAGCTCTCTCCTAAATAGGAAGGCGAAGCCGTCGACCTCCTCCGCGCAAACCTCGACGTGTTTGCGTGGAGAGCCTCGACTTGCCAGCATACCGAGGGAAGTCGCCGAGCACTCCTTGAACATTAAGCCCGCTCGGGCCGGTGAAGCAACGGCTCGAGACGTTTCGATGACGATCGGCGCCAAGCAATCGCCGAGGAGATAGATAAACTCTTAGCCGCTAGGTTTATCAAGGAGGTGTATCATCCCGAGTGGATAGCCAACCCCCGTACTAGTCAAGAAGAAGAATGGGAAATGGAGAATGTGTGTTGATTACACGGGTCTCAACAAGGCATGCCCGGCGGATCCGTTTCCTTTGCCGCGCATCGACCAAATCGTTGACTCCACCTCCGGTGCGAAACCCTCTCTGTTTTCTCGACGCCTACTCGGCTACCACCGGATAGCGATGAACGAGCTCGATCAGCTCGCCACCTCCTTCATCACTCCGTTTGGCGCGTGCGTTGCGTAACGATGCCCTTCGGTTTGAAGAACGCCGGCGCCACCTTCCAAAGGTGTATGCGTAAAAGTCTTCAAGGAGCTCCTCGGGAAGCTTGTAGAAGCTTACGCCGATGACATCGTCGTCAAAAACGAAATCCTCGAAAGAGCTCGTCCCGGACCTCGAAAAGGTCTTCGCCAAACTCCGAGAATACGGGGGTCAAGCTCAACCCCGAAAAATGCGTTTTGGGTCCCGGGGAAGTTGCTCGGCTTTATCGTCTCGGAGCGCGGCATCGAGGCCAACCCCGAGAAAATCGCCGCCATCACGAGCATGGGGCCGATTAAGAGCGTCAAATGCGTACGGCTCTCACGGGCGCTCGCGGCGCCGAGTCGCTTCATAGCCCGGCTCGGGAGCGAAGCCTCCCTCTCTACAAGTCGAAGAAAACCGGCGCTTCTCCGGACCGACGAGGCCCAAGAAGCCCCTCGACTCCCCGAAACAACTCCTTGCCGCCCCGCCGTGCTCGTTGCTCCCGCAGCCCCATGAGCCAATCCTTCTCTACATCTCGGCCACCTCGAAGGTGGTGAGCACCGCGCCGTCGTCGAGAGAGGAGGAGGGGCACGCACTCAAGGTACAGCCATCCGGTGTACTTCGTCGGCTGAGGTCCTCACCGACACCAAAACTCGCTACTCACATTTCGAAAAGCTTCGTGTGCGCGCCGCCATCACCCGACGCAAGCTCGGACACTATTTCGACTCCCACCCGTGACCGTCGCCTCGGCATCCCCCTCGGGAGGTCATCCCGCAGCCCGAGGTCACGGGACGCACGGGCCAAGTGGGCGGTCGAGCTCATGGGAGCCGAAATCACGTGACGCGCCCGCAGACGCCATCAAGTCTCGTGCCTCGCGGACTTCATTGCCGAATGGGCCGAGGTCGAGCGACCACCCTAGGCCCGACGACATCGAGTGCTGGACCCTACACTTCGACGGATCGGTAAAGAAGTGCGGCGCCGGCGCCGGCCTCGCCTTCACCTCTCCCGAAGAAGGTGTGCATGAAATACTCCATACGCCGCACTTCCCCTCGGCCCAACAACGTGGGCCGAATCGGCGTTGGTGAACGGGTTACGAATTGCGCCTTTTGAAGCTCGGCATCCGGCACCTCGAGGTCCGGGAGACTAACTCGTCAAAAACCAAGTCATGAAAGAGGTCGATCAAGTCAACCCGAAGATGGTCGCGTACCACCGAAGGTCCGAGAACTTGAGGAACATTTCCACGGGCCGGAGGTCAACCACGGCCACCGCAACCTCAACAACGACGCCGACGCCCTCGCCAAGCTCGCGTCGACCGCTTGCTTGCCCCCGGAGTCTTCATGCACGAACAACACAAGCCCTCGATACGGCTCGGGGAGGAGCCCGCCGGGAAGGTGCGAGCCTCAAGCCCCCGGCCCACACCCCATGGACACCGACGTCCGCGAAGGGTCGAACGCCCCGATACAAGGGCCCCGCTTGGCGACGAAGCCGTTCTCGTGCGGGCTCGGGGATCGACTCAAGGGGCTCGCTCGGCTGGGTCGACTTCGCCCACCCCACCGGGCGGGCGTGTCCCGTTGCTACGATGGCTGAAGCAAGGCGAGCTACCCCCGGGGCATGAGGAGCCACGACGGCTAGCCCGGAGGGCTAAGGCTTTTGCTCGTGGGGAAGAGCTCTACCGACGCTGGCAAACGGCATCCTACACAGATCACCGTCGAAGATGGTCGAGCTCGTCAAAGAAATCCACGGGGCGACGCGGCCATCACGCGGCACCACGGGCTCGTCGGAAAGCTTTCCTCAAGGTTTCTATTGGCCGACCGCCGTCCGCCGACGCCACTCAGTCGTCCGACGTTCTGGGCCGCGCTTCTTATGCCAAGCGACACACCTCCCGCACCCCAAGCCCTCCAAACGATTCCGCCACCGCCGTTCGCCGTGCCCGGTCTTGACATGGTAGGACCGTTCAGCAGGACGACCGGAGGATACACGCATCTCCTCGTCGCTATCGACAAGTTCTCCAAATGGATCGAAGTCATGCCCATCGCGCGATGCCGAGCCGAGGAGACCGCTGTTCTTCACCGGCATTATCCACCGCTTCGAGTCCCGAACTCGATCATCACCGACAACGGCACCAACCGTGGGGAAGTCTTCATCGACCGGTGCGGCGATCACGACGATCCGCTGCCGACACGGCCGCCGTCGGCCACCCCCGGACCAACGGACGTAGAAGCGAGCTAATGGCATGATCCCGCAGGCGTGAAGTCCCGCATCTTCGGGAGGCTCGAGAAGTACGCCCCGATGGCTAGTCGAGCTCCCCGGTCCGTGTGGAGTCTTCGCACACACCGTAGGGCCACCGGACGAACCCCGTTCTTCCTCGTCTTCGGTCCGGCGGTTCTTCCTACCGAGCTCGAAGTACGGCTCACCCCGAGCTCGGACCTTCGACGAGCACACACAACCGGCGCTCGAAGACGCCGCGACCCCGCTCGACGGCTCGTGACATCGCGCTCATCCACTCCGCCAAGTACCTACAATCCATGCGGCGCTACCACGAGCGACACGTCGGGGGACGAGCCTTCGTCGGGCGATCACGTCCCTACGACGAGTCCAAAGCCCGAGGGACGGGCACAAGCTCTCCGCGCCATGGGAGGGTCCCTTTATCATCGACCAAGTGTTGAGGCCGGGCACGCATACAAGCTCAAAGACCATCGGGGACGAATCCTCACCAACGCATGGAACATCGAACAGCCTACGCTCACTTCTTCCCTTAAGATGTATTTTGAAGAATCATAACCGTAAAAATTCAATAAGACACCGGTTCGATGCAAAGATCCATGCAAGCATCTCGAATTCACGTCTTAAGCTACCTGAGCAATGACGGGCCTTCATCCCGACAAAGGCCCGCCCTTGCTCGGGGGCTAAAGGAATGGGGCGCACACCCCATCGGTTTACTACACCAATTTTTCGCAAATTCTTCACAAAGATCACAACAACGAGCTCTCGCTCACGACCGTGCTCCTTTTCTTAACGTCTTAAAAACAACTAAGTCACGAAGTTCGTCAACAAAAGGCATGGCGCGACGCCTAACGATCTCACACGCCCCCTCGGCTAACGAAACGGCCCGTCATCCGACTTCCGAAATACGAACTCGTAAAAAGTTGGAACAAGGACACAGGATAGGAAAAAGGAACACGAGTGATCTTCATTCCGCACACGAGTCCCTTTAAATCCTTAACAATGATACCTCAACTACGAGGACTTAGAAACTAATCGCAAAAAGGGGCTTGGCCCCGAGCTCCTACTTTTACGGAAGGAGGATCTCGTCCATCGCCCCTCGCGACGAAGTGCCGCCGCGCCTCCGGCTCAGCCGCCGGCTCCTCCGTGATGAGTCCCGGGACTCCCACCTCTCTCGCGGCAAGCTTATAGAGCTCGGGCGACAACTCAACGGTCGAGCTCGGCGGCGGTGATCTTACGCCGGTTTGAGCGTCGTCGATACCCGCGCCCATCCCGCCTTCACCGCCTCGGCGTCCATTTTCGGATAGTGATCCCGAAGATAACGCCGACGGCCTTGTGGACCACCCGGCCGGCGTCCTCGCCGCCACCTTATACGGCACTACTGATTCGCTCCGCCGGGTCCGCCATCTCCTCAACGCCGAGGACGTCGCACACATCCTCGGCCCGCGATAGCGAGATCCTCGAGCGCCCGCCTCGAGCTTCGCCGCCTCCTCCGTGGCATTAGAGGCACAAGCCCGAAGACGCTCAAGCTCCTCCCCGTCTCGCCCACGAGCTCGACGGTCGCCGCTTCAAGTCCGTCTCCTTCCCTTCCCGCCGCGAGCCGGGTATGCTCGAGGTGGCCTCGGCGGAGGCAAGATTCCGCTCCATGTCCGCGACGTCCCCCGGCGCCTCTCGGGGACTTCTCCTTCTCCCCGCAAGACAAGAAGACGGTTTAACAACGGAAGTCACCGCGACTCGATACACAGGGGCGAGGATCGGGGCCCGCTACTCCACGGCTCACTATAGAGCTCCCGCCGTTGTGCCGTAAATTACGGTTCTCCTCGTTGAGCCGGTCCCTCTCCCCGCGATCGTCGCGTGGCAAAGAAGACCACATTTCGGCGACCTCGCGATCATACGGCGAGGCCCCCGCGGCGAGGACAATCGGCCCAAATACTTGGAGAAAACAAAAACGCAAGACGAGGGCGGTGACACTCACCCCGCAAGCTCGGGCCTCGCGGCTGACGGAGGCACTCGGCGCCTCCGTCTTCTCCTTATGAAGGGCCTCCGCCCTCTGTTTCGGCCGCCGAGAGCGCGAGCTCCTTGTCCTCGAGCGGGCGGTGGAGGGTGTCGAGCTCCTCCTGCATTTTCTTGCGCGCTGCTCGTGGGCGAGCTCAAGCCGCTCCTCTGCCGAGCGCCTCCCGCCGAGCGGCGGCTCCTTCTTGTGCCGCCCGAAGGCCCGGCCTTCCGCGTCCCGACGAGTCCAACGACGTCCTCCGTCTCGCGCCGCAAGAAATTGATGCCGGCCGCTTGGCCGCGCCGAGCTCTTCACTCATGTCCTTGTACAGCTCAATGAGCTTCCGACGAAGCCCCGGCCCTCGGTGAAAGTCGTGTCACCGGGTTGTGTTCCCGGATGGAATCTCGCACGCCCCAAGAGCACAAGCACATGAGCAAATTTGGGAAGCACAAGAAAAAAAGGAGAGAACGCCCGAGGCCATGACGATCTCGAACCCCGCACAAGTCGGAACAGCACGCCGGGTCCTCGGTGGGCGCTGGGCCGCGGCGCGCATCGTGGGTCGGCGAGAACGATGTCATTTCCCCCGAACGCCGCCGACCGGGCGCCGCACGGGATCGCCTTCGGGACCCACGACGTCTTCGGGGCTAGCCCCGATGGGCCCCTCACCTTCGGCTGCGCAACTCGGTCGCCTCCGCCGTCTCTTCGCCGTCTGAGATGTCAATACTGAGGGATTTCGGCGGCAGCCTCCTCGATCGTGCATGAGCCACCGACTCCGGGGTCTTCTCCGGCAGCCTCGCCCATGGCCTGGAATATCCTCGGACCTCGCCGTCCCTCTCCGCCGCCACCGGGATCTCGGGCGGCCCCTCGGCCCTAACGAGGCCGTCGGCCGGAGTCTCACGATCAAGTCCGGGGCCACCTTCGACGCCCGACTCGCCCACTGGCCGTTCCGACGCAGGCCCCGAGAGGAGGAGCTCGACATCGGCGTGGCGAGGGTCGACAGCAGCCCCTTGAACGGAACGCGCCATCATCCGGGACCCCGTAGTCGTGCCCACCGTTGCCGCCGTCGTCGCGCTGCCGCCATGGACGGTGTCCCACCGCTGAGCTCGCCGCGGCAGCCCCGAAGCTCGCCAGCCCCTACACTCGAACTCGCGGAGGCCGAGCTCGTCGTTCTACGAGCATCGAAGAGCTCTCCATCGCCGGGCCCGAACTCGCGGCCGCCGAGGTCTCCTCACTCGTCCGAGGGCGCTTCGTCGGGGCCACCGGGGCCGCCCTCGCAACGCCAATGACAACTAAGACCCACGCGCCCCGAACGCCGTGCACGACCGTAAAGGGGAAGAGAACTCACCGCGTCGATATCCGCCTCTTCGGCGGTGGCTCGGGCACCCCGACCCCGGGTTGACTTCGCCCGAGGAACCCGCCCCGAGTCCGGGCGCCGGAGCACCGGCGCCGCCCGAGGCTGGGGCGCCGACTCCTCACTCGACCAACGGCGTCGCCCGGCATCAAGCTCGGGAGCCCGATGAGGTCCCGATCTCCTCGGCTACGGCCCCGCGACGACGGAGGAGGGACTCGCCGCCGGCGCCTTCGCCTTCCTCCTCCCCCGCGCCCGCCGCCGACGAGCCTTGCTTTCTCGGGGCTCGGTCGGCCTCTCCAGCGTCCGCCTCTCGGGGAGGGGAGGACGCGAACCAAATGACTTCACTTCGCCAACCCGCAAAAACACAAGCTCATCCTCCGGAACTCAAAGCGATAAGTGGGCAACCTCGAACAAACAAGAAGTGCGAGCTCTTACCGCGCGCGGCGTATCCGCGTCGGGGAGAACTTGGGGGCTCCAGGCCCTCGCACCCGCCTGCGTCGCCACCGAAAGTTATCCACCATTCCACCTGCCGACGGCTCGCGCGACGCGTTCGCGGTCCCCACGAACGGGCGCGAGCTCGCTCCATCTCCCGCACGCCGAAGACGCCGCCGTTGGAGCGGCACCACGCGCGCGCGCGAGCCAGCCTCGATGATATGGTTCACTGCCGAGGCCGCGCCGCGAGCGCTTCGTCTTCAACGCCACGGCCTCCACCGCCCGAGGGGCGTGATCGTGCGACCCTCACGCCACGGTCGCTGCGGTGTCGAACGCCTTCCCGGTGTACTTCGGCGCAGAGGATGGTCGGGTCGTTCTTAAGGTAGAACCACTCCTCCCTCCACCCGGGTTTGCCGTCGAAGTCGCCCTTGGGAAAGAACTCGCGGACCTTCCCACCGCGCAAGGCGGATCGTGGCGCAGGCAATCGGAGCCGCACCTCCGGACCTCGTCGCCGCCCTTCAAGCCCCGGATCTTGGCATAGACGGCGTGCCTAAGAGCTCCCGAGTTGGGGGAATCCCCAACCATCCTCGCACAAGATCGTGGAACGCCGAAAACAGCGGGATGCCGCTTCGGCGCCAGTCGGAGCTCGACGCCCCAGTACCACGCGGGCTCGGAAGAAATCGTCGGCGGGACGCCGGGCCGCGCCGTGGAAGGCCACGAACGACACCACGTACCCCCCGCCGGCCGGATCGGAACTTCGCGGCGGCGGGCGGGAGGATCCACTCTTCGGCCTCCGTCGCCGGCACGGAGCCCGCCGACGAGGCCGCAGAGCTCAGCCGCCGCTTGGTCGCCGTCGAACGATGCCATGTCCCCATCTTGCGCTCGCGGAGGCGGATCACCACCGGAACAGGGGAGACGGAGAAGTAGATCTGAGCAAAGAAGTATGTCCTCTCTCTCTCTTTTCTATCTCTTTTTCTCTCCGCTCTTTGGCTTTCTACGAAGGAAGGGGAAGAAAGGTGAATCCGCCCCGATCTCCGCCTATTTATAAGGCCCAAAGCGACGGATGCGCCGAGAAGGAACCGTCGGGTGGGGCCCACGCCGCGTCGCGTCCCACGCCGCAACGGCTATCGCCACAACAACCCACGGTCCGCCATCCGCGGAAGTCCGCGGCGGTCGCGGCATTAATGGGATAACTCCCGACCAACGGGAAAAATTCCAACGGTAAAAATCCCAACGGCTATTTTTACCGCGGGGCGGGCGCCCGAGAGCTCGACACACCGGCTGAAAATCTTCGAGCTCGACGATAGAGCTTGATACACGAGCTCGCCGTCCTAGGGTTCTAAGGCCGGCCCAAAGACAAGGGCTCGACGGTCGCCCGAAAACACCACGAGTGAGGGACGCTAAGGCAAAGCAGCACCGACAGCTCTTGCCCCGAGAACTCGAACGAACTCGGGGGCTTTCGCCTAAGCGTGTTCGGGTTGCCAAAGGAAACAAAAAGACGACTTCAGGTTATCCTCCGCGAACGAGGAGGACACGAGTCCACGGGCTCTTCGAACGAGCCCTAAAACCGTAAAAGTCGCGCCTTTGAATATGAGGTCGGTCCGCCCGACCACATCGAACGAGCTCGAGCTTGACCTCCCTGACCACCCGCTATCAACTCACCGAGCACTCGGTTTCGCCAACGAGGTAAAACCAAGTCCGAGCTCACCCCCTTTTACGGCCTCGTGCTATAAACGGGAAAGCGAACACACGCGATAGCCTATAAAGCCTCCACGCGGACCTCTCGTCCCGCGGAGCCTCGGGGACTACACCCGCAGGTTCGCTCGAGCACACCTGCGGGGATCACCAGGCATCACCGAGACGAAACCCAAGCAAAGGGAGAGACACGGGGCTACTCGCACAGCTCGAACGGCGAAAAGACGTCGAACTAAGCCAGCCCCTCCTTGCCGAGGTGTTACGGACTCAGAACACTATCGACAAGATTGTCCCACGCTTCCCGTCACAACCTCGGGCCCGAACGCCGCCCAACGAGCTCGAGACCTCGCGACCAATTACGGTCGAGACCTCGGCCATACAGACAAAATTGGTACTAACCCTTACGCTTTCATTGTTCATAAAAGCATACATACATATAGGCACGAGTGCATGAACCCGATGAAACTACAAAACGAAAGGGTACGTAAGAGGTCCTATCTACAACGGCTTCCACGGCGACGACGTCCTACGGCCTCACCGAGCTCGCAAAGCCTGCGGTCGAGAAGCGTCTTGCGGTCCTTGTCGAGCTCGAGCTTGGTGACGATGACCTTGGAGGGGTGGATGCCCACGTTGGCGGTGGAGCCGTTCACCTTCTCGCCCTTGCGGTCCTTGTCAAGCTTGAGCTTGGTGACGAAGACCGCGCCAGACCGGGCCGCCGCCTCCGGACTCGGCCGGGCTACTCTTACGCGCCAGGCCTCGGCGCCGATGTTGGCCACCACCGCCTCCGCAGTGACCTCGAACTCCCGACGTCGGCACCAAGGCTCGCCACCGAGTCACCATCCGCAAAACCACGGATCCCGCCCGGTCGGCGCCGCTCGCCGACGACGCCATCGCCGAGCCGTCACCGCTCGCGGCGGGCGCCGCGAGCAAAGAACTACTGGAGCCGCTCCCGTAGCGATCCGCCTCTTCCGGGTAGCCCGCGACGAAATTACGGGAGGATCAGCGAAGCGGACATCAACTCAAAACCAAACAGAAGGGAGACGCCACCATGCGGCGAGCCGGCCGGCATTCTCGCATCGAATGCGTCGCGATCGCGAGCTCCCGCTCCAAGGTGTCGATGAGCGCCGCCCTCACATCTCCCCGACCGCGGCGCAGCCCCGAAAGTCCGAGGCGGAGCTCGGCGATCACCGCCCCCGGGGCGGAGGCGGAGGCGGCGCCGGCCGCCGGGCGAAGAAGGCATGGCCCCGGCGGAGCCGGGATCGGCCCGCCGACGCATGTTGCGCCGAAGACGAATCCCCCCCCCCCGCCCGCGCCGGCCTCCTCCTCCCCGGCCTCCCGCGTCGAAGACCCTTGACCCTCCATCCGCCGAGCGAAGGCGGCTCCGAGGGAGGAGAAGAGTGCGGGAAGAAGACGAATGCCACCTCCACGACCCGAGCCATTGTATTTATAGTCGGGCCGCGACGGTTCACCTCCCCACGCGGGGGCGCCCGGCCGCTTCCCCACGATCTCCACCCACGATGCACGATTCGCGAGGAACCGTCGCCAATGACGGCGACTCAGAATCGCGACCAATCGGGGGCACGCGGCGCCCCGCATTAACCACCGATAAACAAAACGGGCAGACGGCGTTTCAAGTTCCCAAGGAGCCGCAAGGGCGCCGCAACGACCACGGCCGGCTCATTGAAAATCCACTAAGGGAGAGCGGGCTCACCCGATGGCTCGGGGACTTCGACAATAGCGGTGCCGAGAGCACCCATACCTCGAGGTCGATCCGACGGGCCGATCGGGAAGAAAGGCGAGCTCGGGATCGACCTCAGAAGACAACAGGTCGAAGGGCTCACCACAACACTAAGAAAGCCTCCGCGAGAGCTCACTCTCTCGAGCCTCGAGGCTACACTACGGGATGCGCTCGCGCGCACCCACGACCGTAACATGACTCTCAACCCCTCGCCCAAGTGGCGCCAAACGGAGCATTTGAGAGAGACCTCCTCTCTCCCAAACGCTCGGGGCTCCGTGGGGGATCAATATTTTGATGACCCCAATCCGTCAATCAAGACCCTCGACATCATGTCTCGGATGATTCTAACCAAGGACCTCTCTCCACCCATGGTCGCCTACAATGAGCAGTTACACGGCGCACGAGCTCTTTCACACGAGACCTCTTTCCGCCTCGCTCGAGGTCTCCGTCGTCGACCTTTCGAATGCGTGCACTGAAGCTCTCGGCGAGACCTCTTTCCGCTTCGCCGAGGTCCCCGCCGACGGCCCCTTCAAGTTTGTGCGCTAGAGCCTCCCGGCGCGACCTCTCCGATCCGCCGAGCTCGAGCTCGAGCGAACCGCTCAACAAATGCCCGTCTCTGAGCTCGTCCCCCGGGCGTCACGCGGAAGACCGCAAGTGCAGGAGTTGGCCAACCACTCCCGGGCAGCACGGTGGCCATGCGAGGCACGTGGCGGAAAGACGGCCCGTCTGGTCGCCCGCCCATGCCCCGATGACTCCAACGGTGCCCACAAGACGCCAAGCAGTGTACAGCGACGTCGCGATACCTCATCCACGGCATGGGCACCCCCACGCCGACGGACCGATACCAACCACGATTGGGGGTCGGTGTGACCCTTTACCGCCACCGACCAGGATTCGCGCGTACGGCGACGACCAATTTTGGCATCCAAGGCCGTCAAGAGCTCAAGAAAGGGCCCCTCGGCCAACCAAAGAGCTCGATCCGAGCCTCGATCGTCGTATCCCGTCAACTCAAAGAACTCCGCCATCATGACCGGAGACGCACACTACCCGTACGCCATCGTCGGCAACATGGGCACCCCCATACCGAAGGGACGACCCAACTACGGTCAAGGACGAGACGACGCATGACCACCGCCCATGCCCCGACCGCCATGTACGGCGACGACCAGTTCTCAGCATCCAAGGCCGCCGAGAGCTCGAGGTAGCTATTGGCCAACCCACGAGCTCGCTCGAAGAGCTCTTTCGCCTGACAGTACACAGTATCATATTGTTCCATCTACCCCCGCCCCAACTTAGAGAGCTCACATGTTCTATCCCCCTTGCTACTATAAAAGGAGGGGTAGGGTCTTCAGTTGGGGCAAGCAAGCAAGCAAAAGAAGAAGAACAAGGCACCCTGTTCTTCTCAAATCCGCTTCCTCACTCTCATATTGGCACTTGCCTCAATCATAGAGACACAGGAGCCCGCTCCTCTCTCGCTCCGCTTGTACGCACCCGTGCGAGCATTTGAGCTCGGATAGTGAACACACCGGACTAGGGAGCCCGACTTTGCCCCGAATCAAGATAAATTCTGTGTCATTGTCTCCGAGCTAGGCCATTCGAGTCCGCACTAGCCACCATTACGTGGACGGTGGTATTAGACCACGACAACGAGGGGAACAACAAGGAGGAAGATTTTTTTATTAAATGTGGGGTCCTCGGTACCGATGTGACGATGTCTACACTAGAGATAGCGAACCATACTTCCGATCGATCCCGTCCGAACCTTATGGTCCGCTTCGACACTTTGGAGGTGCCCTAAAAATGACATGCATGCGCAACACTACGGATGTGGTAGTATGTACTAGCCCTTTCTTCTATCCCAAATAAGTTACTTTGTTCCAAAACAAGTTAGCACATTTGTTTCAAAATATAAGTCGCTTTTACTTGTTATATCTAGATACGTAGCAAATCTATGTATTTACCAAAAAGAAGTTAAAGCGATTCGTAATTTAGAACTTAGAGTAGTATTCTAGGATCTAGTGCGAAAATTGAGATGAAAGGTATTACTAACAATACCTCCCCTATGAAATACTCCCTCTGTCCTGTAAAGATGGTCGTTGTAGCCTTGGGAGTTTGTCCCACAAAGGTTGTCGTTTTAGGTCCATGAGACTACCTAGCACCCTACAAGTACTCCCCCTTGTTCGCTAATCACCTCCATCCCCTCCCTCGCACTTAGTACAAAGAGGATTGAACTGGGACAGTAGGTTGAAGGATCCGATGGAAGCCTAGAGGGGGTGAATAGGCTTAACCCCAAAATTGACCTCGTTAAAACTTCGTAGACCGTCAAGACAAGAGGCGCGGCATTGCCGCCGCTGTCAAGCGGCAGTAAGGCCGCGTGAACCGACCAACGCACAGAGACGAGACGAGAGACACTTCTCTCGGCCGAGCAGGGCGCTGCACCGCCACAGGATCAGCGGCACTGCCAGCGTATCACCGAACCGCAGCACTCCCAAAAGCTAGTCCACGAGCCGGAGTTTGGTGCTCAAGGTTCCCACTTGTTCCCGCACACAAATATACCACGTAAAACCTTCCAAGGCTGGCGAAAAACCCAAAGAACCAAGTAGATCGGGTCGAAGCCCTTTCTCACAAGACAAATATGCAATAAAGTAAAGGGAGAACAAGTGAGACAAGGATTTGACCCGTGGTTCACCGCGCCACACAGTCGGGCTCGTCCACGTTGTTGAGGTTGCCACACAAGGCTTAGCTTGCCCACCGGCTTGCTTTTTCCCTCGTTCACAAGTCTAGGAGTTAACCCTAGAGATGTGGGGTAATGTATTCTTTGTAGAGTGAGGTTACAAACCTCCCAAGGCTGCCACACGAAGGGGGCAAGCTCAAGGGCGACGCCTAGCCGTCTAGGAGCAAGCTCCAAGAGTAAAGAACCCTAGGGTTCCTACCAAACGTGAACCAAATGCTCTTTTGAGTGGGGAAGTAGTAGATCCGGCCTCCACAAGCGCTTTTTGCCTTTTCCCTCAATATTTGATGGTGGAATCGAAATCTTTGCTTGGGGAAGGAGGAGCAACAATGGAGGAGTGAGAGAGAGCAAGAGGTCTCTATTACAGGCTGGCTGTCGCGAGGTTGAAGATGAAGTGAGCGAGTGACCGTTGGGGAGGGGTAGAATGGGTATTTATACCCCACGGACCCAACGGTAGGATTTAAGTGTGGCACCTTTGCCAAGACCGACACGCTTGCAAGATCCCCGCGCCAACCCGACAACAAAAGGTGAGAAGCAAGTGGAAATCTTTGGCCGGTCGTTTGGAGCCGAGTGTTGTGTCCGGATTTGATGTTTAGAGCACTTGGTCCACAGTACCGAGAATCCTAGGATCCCTCTTAATAGTACGGCATTTCCTAAACTCAAGATTCGAAATATAAAATAATTTAAACGCCTTGAGTAGGAAAACACCACCATCTAGCTTATTTGGTACTTTTGGACCTGTTCATCAACTCCATATTTTAATCCCTCGCATGTCATCTTCGTAAAACTCATTAGTCCCCTAATTCGGTGGTCATCAACGCCAAAACCCACTTAGAGCTTGATTGCACTTACATAGGTGCACCAAATACGTTTTTTCCCCTAGCCTTGATACATGTGCCCAATCTCCAAACGACAATCTTTGAGGGACAGAGGGAGTATTTAGCATCTCCTCGGGGATTAGGCTCTTTTGCATATGACATCTATCTAAAATAGTGGCGAACAATAGTTTCATTTTGAAAACACGAGGGAAAAATGACAAAGTTATAAAAGGAAGGACAAAATCTTTAGTCCCTCTACAAGTAGGGAAAGAACACTACATTCAAAAGAGGATACTTGAGGGCTTCATAAACTTAAAATAGTCGTAGACGCGCCAAGGTAAAAGGGATAAAGTGTTAGTAGGAAAATGTCAATCATGATTAACATAGTATACATAATTACATTTGAAAGGATCAAGATTCCCAAGGGATCACTGAGATTGTTCAGAACTTGCCCAAACACATGGTGGACTACAGAGACTAGACAGGGCTATCACCACCCATTAGCTATCACACATTCGAGAATCAAGTGGCAAACACAGGTAAACAATAGTCTAAGCACCATTTGTGGATTAACAAAAACTACTCTAGTTTAGTTATACCAAAGGTAGACTTGAGCATTCAAATAAAGAACAATTGTACTAGTGAAGAATAAGGTAAGCACTTACTTAGCCAATAAGTACCTCTTACACTTATAAGAAGAATCCTGGAGGCCATGTCCATGATCCTGCCCAATGCAGAAGGTGAAGTCGATGCTTAGATCGAGGCGCGACAACGATTTTCGTAGAGACAAGTGCTACACCTTACATGAGGACGAGGTCAAAGCTCTAGGACATCAGACATCGATGTGGTGACCGTCCGTTGTGTGGTTTTTTTTTACAACGAAACAACTTTTCATTGATAACTAACAGCAAGATGTTGTTAGAACCATCACATTATGAATCCTTACAAAGTGGAGTGCGTCCAACAGCAGGCACCCTTAAACATGAGTCGGATTCGTACATAATCCAGAGAACTCCATTTGGTTTTCCTGCAAAGCTAAAGAACTTTGTCTAGCTATTGAGTCCGCTAACCTATTGTTCTCCCTCCGTATCCTATGCACCTTTGAGCCTGTACCAATCCGAAAAGAGTGTACCACTTGGGTATGATATTTTATCCGCCAATCCGGAGGATTGGAGTGGCCTTCTGCATTGATGTAGTCAACTAGGAGTTTGTTGTCAACAAGAAGATTTGCATCTACAATGTTCATACTATTAAGGATGGAGACCGCTAACGCCAGACCTGCTGACTCCACCATGATGACCGAGGAAGCCTCCTGCATTGCTGCCTTGATGAACATGCTGAGGGGAGGAACCACATCTGTGTTGATAATGAAGACACCAAGACCTGCTTGCCTTGGGCCGAGTGCATTGATTTCCGGGGAGATAGAGGCACCAGAGTAGCACCTCACACCCTGCAAGGAAGATGGGAGTGCAATGAGATACCTGTCCTGCCATTGGCCAGTGGTGCAAGAGCTGCTGTGGGACGGAGCAGGTTGCTGATGATGGTCTCTTTCTAGAGCTCGAGGTGTACCTACATGCAGAGAATTACCTCCCAGGCTTTGACCTTGATTAGTTTGCGTCTGGTTGTTGTGGCAGTGCTATGTATGGTGGATGTTGCCATCTTGCTGGTTGGGCAGAAGAGGACACCCCGTTGCCTACACTTGAGGTGGTTCCATGGGAGGTGAAGGTCCTGGCATTGTCGGGCCATCAGCTTGTTGATCTTCTTCCTGAAATGCTAGTGAGTAATTGTGCATGTGTGCCTGGGCCGCCTTGCAAACCTAAAAAGAAGTCCAAGTTTTCTTTTGAAAGCGATGGTCATTTCGTGATTTCCAAATGTACCACAAATGAAATAAAACTTTGCATAAGGTGTCATTAGAGGGGTTTGGAGTAATTAAGAGAGGTAGAGCTGTTTGGACTCCGTCTTCCTGTTTAGAAACAATGTGAGTGGGGAGAGGAGGAGTGAAATTAGCCCAGACTTGAGAGAGGGGAACTAGCTAGTAGCTAGTAGGGAAAAACAGATAAATCGCATTTTATCCGTGTTCCAAAGCTAAAAATGAATGAATATTTTATTTAGCATAGTATCCACTAGCTAAGTTGACAAGAATCAAAATGTCCACTAGCAAATCACACTTATTTCCATGTCATGTGACGAAGACAAGTCATTTTGGATGTCCTGTGGCCAATTTTTTCTTTATTTTTATGACTCTAGAGAGTAAACAAGAATTACAATTTTAGATGGAGGGAGTACGTTACATAATTACCGCTTCTTCAGTTCCAAATTGTATTTTTATTTTCATTAACTTTTTATTGCACCTAGATATCTGTTATGTCTAGATAAATACATAGTCTCTTTGTTTCAAATTATAAGGCGTTTTGGCTTTTTTTTTTTTTAGATCAGTAGCTTTTGTTTTGCACTTAGATATATACATAGAAAAAGCTGTGCGCCTAGAAAACCAAAACGACTTGTACTCCCTTTGTCCCAAAAGCATGTAATTATGAGAAATGTGCCGGTCAAACTATGTAACTTTAACCAAGTTTATAGCAAACATGTATTAGCATTTATGTCTTGAAATAAATTTATTATGAAAATATATTTCATAAGAAGTGTAGTAATAGTACTTTATTTGTCTCATAAGTGTTTTCATATAATTTTAGTCAAAGTTTGCAATGTTTGACTCCTTAGATGTGAGAATTGCATGTTTTTGGGATGGAAGGAGTAATTTACAACGGAAAGAGTAACAAAATCAATCTAAACTACTTGTCTTAGTCCTGGAAAGGCCTCAACTGATGTGTATCCATGTCGTCACAAACTAGGTCAACAAACAAATTCAAAGCTGTCAAGGGGCTCACGGTGCAATGGCAAAGGCCATTGGTTGGGGGGCTCCCACCTGAAGTTCAAATCCTGGGTGCGACACTTTATCCTGGATTTATTTCAAAATTTTCCGGCGCTATGCACTAAGTGGTAGGCGACGTCTCCGTCGACAGCGAGGCGCCTGTGGTGACTTCTTGAACTTCAAGATTTGCTGGCTTAGTCCTTCGAAGATGCTCACAGGAGTAGGGTTTGCGTACGTGTATTCATAGGGTTGAGTGTGCGCTCATGATGAGCGCCTGCGTTTACTGTGTAATCTAAAAAAAAAAAAATCACAGCTTTATTCGATGACATGTCGATCTAGTGAAGTGCCTCCCATCCATTAGGGCGAAGACGAGGCTTTGGCGTCCCTGAGAGGGGGCCAAACAGGAGCAGCAGCCACAGCGGCGCTTGCTTGCCTCTCCTCCACGCCAAATTGTCCACAGTAGCGACCTCGCAGCATCCAATACCGTTTCGAAACGCGTCCTGCGCCGAGCTCATCGTCTTTCCGGGCGGGAGGGGGTCCGGTCCGGACATTGACGGGCAGCGAGCGGCGGTGTAGCCTTTACCCATCGGTCGAAGTGGAGCAGGAGATGGAGAAGGCATGGAGCCCACGCTCACTCCGTCCTGCAGTCCTGCAGCCATATCCACAACTTTCGCAGCAGGGAGGACTGGGATCCATCGCCCCTGGCCCTGGGTTGTCTTCGCCAAGATTTGTTCCGATCCTCTCTTTATATCCGTCCGTCCTTCCGTCCGGCTCCTCCCAGCAGCGAAGGGACAAAGCTGCTGTTTGGTTGGGGAAGGAGAGGAATGGGGGCGGCGGCGCGGCGGCCGGCACCGGCAGGGCAGCCACAGCCGCAGCAGCAGCAGGAGAAGGGCAAGGGGAAGAGGAAGCGAGGCCCGGTGGAGCTGCGGCGGATCGAGGACCGGACGAGCCGGCAGGTGCGCTTCTCCAAGCGCCGGAGCGGGCTGTTCAAGAAGGCCTTCGAGCTCTCCGTGATGTGCGACGCTGACGCTCAGGTCGCGCTCATCGTCTTCTCCCCCCGCCGGCCGCCTCTACGAGTTCGCCTCCGCCGACTCCAGGGTGACTTCTTTCAATCTCTCGCATACTGGCGTTCCTGTGATGTGGGGTTTTGGGCGTCCTTCGATGAAATCGATCGATCGCTTTTCTTTGCGGATAGATTAATTAATTAATTTTCTCTTTGCTTTGCGGCGCGCGCGCGCTGATTAGTCTAGAAATTAACCTCGCATTCCGGCGCGCGCTGTGGCCATTGGCTAGAACATGCATGCTGGATCTGTCCACAATGCCTCGTGTAGTGTGCAAGGAGCATACTACTAATTGAATGATCTACAGCAAACAAGAACAATCTCACTCTCACAAATGCCAGTATATATTGTGTGGGATAACCCAAATTAAAATAGATGCTGCAGGCCAAGATACCAGCTTCATCATGACTCATGAGATATATATGGGATGAGAAACAAGAATCATATATGCATGCTTTCGTGCTGTTCTGAACTTCTACCTAGTTAACCAATAAGGCCACTGTGTATAAACAACGTGACTTAGTGACAGTACTGAGAACTAATTTATATATAAAAGCTACAGCACTGATACTACATGAGGGGTCAATGTTTTCTTAATAAATAAATGGCATATATGCTAGTTCGAATTGGGAAACATGCATGAAATATGTGTGCAAATGCAAATCATAGCATTATTAT
The DNA here is from genome assembly GCA_015847255.1 of Hyparrhenia diplandra. Lineage (NCBI taxonomy): Eukaryota > Viridiplantae > Streptophyta > Magnoliopsida > Poales > Poaceae > Hyparrhenia > Hyparrhenia diplandra. Next base: position 16,980 of record JADLZK010012547.1, on the reverse strand, counting down.
TATTTTTTTTGATAGGCAAATCAAAGCATTGTTGCTGTGCCCTATAACTGTTCAACCCAAATAGTTAACCAAAATAACTTAACAATATATAGAGAGAGATCGTTTTCTACAACAAACCAAAGATTTGAAGTGATTTGTTGGTAAGTCTGTTCCTTTGTGCAGTGAACACTCTGTTGTGTGCTTTGAACATTATGCATATATTCAAGTTTTGGAGATTAAGATTTTTTAATTTTTCGTGAAGTTGTGATTAGTTTATGGAACATCCATCTACTTAATAGAGCTCAATCGCAAAAAAATAATAAAAAATATTTTTAATGATCGAGGTGCGATAGTATTTTCTTTACGAGAGACATATAAGTATTAACACATGCTACAGAGATTCTTTATAATTCTAAAAGTTATTAATGGAGACGGGCATCTTAAGCCATACACCTTTAATTGTTTAAATCATTAAGAGATCGAGGTAGTTGTCATAAGTGCCTCCTTTGTTAGTGGAATTATTAACGGAGGTGAGTGTTTTATGACGTCAGCCTCTATTAATGGCTGCTCATCTTCGATAGCTAGGCCTGCCTTATAAAATTCGTTTTTGCAGTAGCTATGTATCCACGTACGTGCTTTTCTATTCGAGTTAATAAGAAGATTTTTGTGCATTGTATCTCCATTGCGGCATTGAAGAAATTTTTGGCCGATATTGGGACCTTGCAAACACATTAACCGATCTCAATATTGAAGCGCGAGACTCAAGGGTTGACTACAATATACAGGTCATGCATAAATAGTTGATAATTTATATAAGCAATCGATAATTGCTATTTATGATAATAAATGCTGTTTTCATTAGCTAACTGAATGCATAAATCTAGACGAGCATATATACCAAATTTGTCATTGCATTTATGCACATTAGACCAATATCAGCACATCATTGTATGATGATATATCTTAAATGTACTATGTACATATACGCCTCCCAACCTCAAATATACAGATGGAGCTTATATGGATGCATGTAGACATACTTTGCAAGCTTTAGCCACAGATATGTACAAAACTATTAGTACTTTTCACATGGAAAATATATTAGCTGAGGTTTGTCATGACTCATGAGTGATAACACATTTTCATAGAATTCCAACAAAAGTTTCTTAAAAGAGTAATATTCAAGACAGGAGTGTGTGTCAATGTCTAAAACACGCACCAAGTAAAAAAGGAAAAAAAAAAAAAAGGAGGTAGTAAGAACATGTAGCTTATAGGACCAGGAACTTCTCTCAACTCCAATGAAGATCATTAGATGATCATATCTAGGCAACTCATGATCATAACTGTTTCCAAATATTTATAGTGTTCTATAAACTACATGTTCTACACTTCTAGGCAACTATGGCGCGCCTTGGAGTCTTCACCCTCCTTTATTGCATCACTAACTAGTAACTTCTTTTCCCATTGTTGGCACACTTATTAGGAGAGATTAATTGACTATAAAATTGTCATTTTATATACCTCCTTATGATTCTTATGTGCTTAGCTAACTCTAAAACAACAAGTATTATGAACTATAGAGTCTGCAACACCTTGGATCCCAAGACTTCTATAGAGGATATACAAAAAGGTTGACGATCACCATTTTTAAATAACCAAAAACTAATATTTCATCCAGTATTTTTGTTTCCAAGTTTAGAACATTTGTTGTGATTTTTCATTATGTTTTATGAGTTTTCTGGATCTAGATGCCCATTATATATATTGATAGGGTTACTTAGGAAGGTTATTAAATGTACTGTCACCATCTTGAAGAACAAAATATTAAATTAAAATACACATACAGTTTGTACATACAGTCTATTTTTGTGCATTTTTTTCTATTAGATTGTTTTCAGATTGAGTGCGCACTATTCACAGAAGGTTAGGGATACCCAATGACTGAAATGTTTTACTCTCCGATTTCAAATTTCAGGAAATCATCATTTTTGTTTAAGCCTTTCTTATAATGGTGAACTTGCTGTGATGGTTACCTTGGTTATAGGCAAATAAAATATTTTGAAGCTTAACAGGACAGTCACAAGGGAAAGTTTCTTCAGCAAAATCTTTGCATCAAAGGTAGTCAAGTGGTGATAAAATGTGAAAGTTATGTTCAGACGTCCTAGTGGGTCATCAGATGAAGCGAATTTTAATTGAAAAGTGTGCTTGTGAGGTGTGAAGTTATCAAAGTTATAGTACAAAGAAGGGTTAAAGAACAAAAATTTGATGTTAAGAATCTGATTTAAACTAGCGTTATCATTTGCCGGCCTGGGCCTAGCTCACCTGCAGAGGTTTGTTTCCAAGAAAATATTTTAACTACCACAACGTGTGGTAGTATGTGGTTACAATTTCACCATAAAGATAGATCGATCTTCCTTTGCCCCCGGTCCAAAGCATGAAATTATTAGAATAAATAACCAGACTTTACTCTTTAGTGAAGATATTTGTAGCAAGTCTCAAATTTCACTGCAACTTAAAACTCAACCTAAAGCATCATGAACCTATTAGAGCGTGGATTTCTATCAGCCTCAAGTTAATACAGACTAAACTCTCAATCTGTACTGTTGGCTTTGTTTTTGTTTCATTATGCAGCAAGTTATTAACCAAATGAATAAGTAAAAGGAAAGAAATCTGTACTTCTCTGTCGGGGGAGAGGTGGGAATCATACTGTGCATGCATATTGCCTTTCCAGGAAAAAACTGCATCAATATATGCTACAATAATGCTACTACCTATATGTACTAGGCAGATTGAATTTCTAGCCGGTTTTGGGTATAGTTTTTTTACACGCAAATGAACTGATAAGTTCTTCCACAACTGATCCATATATGATTTTGAAAATGAAACTATCATGTGTTGCTCTTGTTTTATTAATTCCATGCACGGGGACCTTCAAGGACTGCAGACCGTCACTAGACTACACCACTATGAATCCATATATTCCAATCCTCCCTTTTTGTTTAAACTGATGGAAGGCCAGAATTTGACAAATTTGGATACAATTTTTTATCTGTATGTAAGAATTATTTTTGGATTCTGGGAATATTATCCAGCTCATATGTTAAATATATATCATATAGGCTTTCTAATTTAGTACCTTTCTTTAAGTTCTCCCAGCATACACTATAATATTGCCTGTCTTTTTTGTGCTTGCCTCCTGCTTAGCTTTCTCAGAAGGAGCGGCGATCTACTGGAGGGTTACCTGATCAGCTAAATATCGTTGCTCAATGGTATGCATGATGTACTTGAACAGTCTTGGTTAGCTCATGGAAGATGTGTACAATGTTTTGCATTACTTGCTATCTAATTGGTTAAGTATAAATTCCAGGGCCATGGAAGCAAATGCAAAAGTGATGAGCATGGCCGACATCAGAAGCTTGGAGGAAACAATTACCCGTGCTCTGTCAGCTATCAGGGTCCTATATACTGTACTGTAGATATATCTTGTAGTATATATAGAACTGCATGAACTTGACCTGCTGCATCAGCAACGATTCGTGCCGAACACATGACATTATTTCTGACAGTATCCTAATTCGGCGATTGCAGAACAAACTGATGATGAAGGTGATTGGGTAGCCCAAACCTGTCATTTGTATGAACTAGATTTTGCAGCAGAAAGAAGGTAGGTTTCAGAAAATTCAACCATACTTAGCTCGTATATATATATAATGTGGGTAATTCCTAATCCTAGTTGAGTGGTTGTTGTGTTTTATTTTTGGTGAACAGAAAAGCAGAAGGCCTCTGAAGACAAGAAGGGGGGACTATCTCTGTGTACTCCAAAGAGGAGTAGCTCGAAACTGGAAATGAGCCATATGTATGTGTGACTATGTGTATATACATATCGATCTGCCAGCTCCCAGCCTGCAGGATTTCGGAATCAGGTTTAATTGGGGCCCATTCATGGTCACATGGTCAGCGACTGTCAGAATAGCAAACTAGTAATTTGCCTTGAACATGGTCCGTATATGTGTGTCGATACACTGTTGCAACAAGTACACGTCTCAAAATTCTCAGCATGTATGTGTGTTTGCATAAACGTACAGACGTCTCAATTACCAGATATGTCATATGTTATATGTACATGTAAAATACAATCCTTTGGGGGCCGGGGCCGGCCGGGAAAACAAAAACCCTTTTTGTTGTTTGCATTTGAGTGGGCGAGTGGATTTGCATGGTGCTATGTGAGGTGAGTTGTGCACTAGTTTGTGGTACGTTTTTCACTCTACCAGAATAATTTTAAGAGGCGTCATCATTTTTTTAGTAGAGACGACTATAAAACCGTCAATAAATGTTTTTTTTAGATAAAGAAAAATCCAGCTTCATCTCTTGAAAATAGTAGTTCTAGATATGCTCTAGAAACAAAATTGTATTTCTATTTTTTTTTTTTGAGATTACATAGTACAACGCAGACGCTCAACACACACGCACACTCACCCATGAACACACGTACACGTACGTAAAACCTACCCCTATGAGCACCTTTGAAGGACTGAGCCGATAATCTTGAAGTTCATGAAGTCACCACAGGCGCCTCATTTGTCGACGGGGGCGTCGCCTACCACTTAATGTCTGTAGAAAAATCCCTAGAATAAATCCAGGGATAATGTGTCGCACCCGGATTTGAACCACGGGTGGGAGCCCCCCAACCAATGGCCTTTGCCATTACGTGAGCCCCTTGACCGTATTTCTAATTTTTAGAGGTGGTTGGAAACAACAACTCCTCTAAAATGTGATGTTTCAAATCAAATTGGATAAAGACAAACTTATATCAAAGTTGTAGATATTGAAGGAATTTTAAACTTTAGAGTTAATGATTTATCATTTAAAAATCATTTAGGGTCCTGAAATCATATTTCAAGGTTTCATATGTTTGGATTTAAATTCTTTAATTTTTCAGATCGACCTTGGCTAGAGAAATGCCTCAAACCGAAGTTGTAGTACTCGAGTGGATCTAAAACTTTGCCGATCATTTTTTTTTCATTTGAACTCATTTGAGTCTGAATATTCAAAATAAGATTTGTGGAAGTTAAACAAACCTTGTGGCAGAGTGGTAGGGGAGGCTTGTGTGAGCCTTCAGTTTTTGAGTTTTTTTTTTGACAAGTTGGTCTTGAGTTTGATCTTGATTTAGAAAAAAAAAACTCTTGCTATTTTTTTGATAAAAAATATAAATGTCCCCATAGTAGTGTTTTTTTTAAAAAGAATATAATTTTAATTTAACCTGAATCAAATCATCTATATGTTAAGCTTGACTGGATTAATAATAAACATACAAACTTTTTATATTACCAACTAAGTATTATCATAGATATATTCTCATAGTATACATATTTGGTGTTATAAGTATTGATATTATTTTTAATAAACTTTGTTGATGTCATGAACCATCATTATATCTTTGTTTAGCATCAACATCATGAGCATAATCATTGTCTAAGTTCATAGTTTCAAAACTTAGAAAACTAGAACCGATAAGTTTTGGTACTGATATGTTTTTACGAACAATCTAGTGTGTCATACTGACAGTCCATCAAAACATCATCCAATGCGCCTAAGTATATACAAATGGATAATCCATCGTATAGCAACAGATAATCCATCAATAGACAAACATGCTTAGTTTGACCTAGAAACTAGCTCATCACCATTGTCCCACTCGTCAGCTTGCATGGTAAAGCTATGCAAGCTCCACTCACCTTCTCGGACACCATATCATCTCTCCCTCTTCCTCTCACTCTACCATGCACTCTCATCCTTCAATTTCTCTCTCTAGTTCTTGAGACCAAACCTCCAACCAAGCAAGGAGGAGGAAAAGGGGAAAATGAAGGAGGATTAGCAAGGGGAGACCAAATGATTAGCACCACCACCACCACCACCATGGAAAGAATGAGCTATGAGGGCTCATTCCCCTTGCTACCAAGGAGGAGAATTCAAGAAGAGGAGCAAAATCTCGCCTTCAATCCCTTTGAAATCTAGAGACCATTGTAGGATTAGTTCACCATATAAACCACCATTAGAGACTGGAGCTTCACTTATGTTGTATCAACATAATGCAATTGATTAGATAGGTTCTAAAAACCCTAGGAACATCCATGCATAATCTTATTATCATGCATGAACCCAATCAAGACTTAGCACTCACATATTTGAATTTGGAGTACTCATTATGCCTTGACTGATAGTCTATCCACACATGAGTGGGATAGATGTATGGTCCATCATTGCATTGTGGGTAGTCCAACAATCATGGCACTTAGCCAATTCTTGATTTAGGATCATAGACACAATGACGATGTCAGCTCCTTGTCTCTCTAGTCCAGAGAGGGTGTTTTCTTTTCATGTAACCATGGACAATTCATCATGTGACGAGATGACTTACAGTCCATGAATATAAAGTCCTGGTGCACTAAGTCAACACGGGTCATCAAACCTTGTTAGAAGGTCCATCATGAAAGTGTGATCTTAGATCATAGGGACTCTTAAGAACAATATTGTAATATGCCTTGATTAAATGCATATCTTAGTGTGATGTCACTAAAGAGTCACTTTAGTGTGCTTTTGTAGAACTTCAAGAGGTGGTAGGAGAATATTCAAATACCCCAAAGAGCCAGCTATATTAGAGTAATTATGTTAGAATTGAGCCGTATAGCTTCTCATTTGTTATGGCTTGGACCTTTTATGGAACGGTTCTTGCCTTAGGGTGAAATACTGCACTATGTTAAGCATTGTTGCTTTAATTATAGAGCCTCAAATCAACCCTGTTTCCCCCTTTCATTTTGCCACATTGACAACTTTGCATCTTCCCACAATGGAAGTATCCAAAACAAGTCCAGCAAGGTTAGCAAGGGTTACGTGGAATGCAATGAGGACCTACGCTAGCTTAATTGTAGAGATGTCTATTTAGAAAAAAAAAGTTTGGAAGATGGGACAACGCTAGCAAACCTTTTCCCATGTCAATGATGAGCGCGCTAACTAATTGTGCGGACTCATGCTTCTTCATCTCTATCGTAGGTGAGTTCATTTTGGTAGAGGCATCGATTAAAGCAAGTGACCAAAGAGATGCACATGTGGGTGGAAGTGGAGAGGAAGAGGGAAACTATGCTATGGAAAATGTAGATATTTTTAGTAACACAAGCATAACTTAATTTTTATCCATTATGCCATTTGCAACAGCAAATGCACACCAACTCCTGGCCCACATTTATTACTAGACTTAAGCATGAACATTGCTCTTGCCCTAACCCTAGTGCCCTATTATAGGCTAACCAAACAAAGGTCCATTCATCCCCTGGTTCATAAGGCTGAGCCCAAACCATTCCATAATAAAACATACATTAAATTGCTAATAACCCCATAACTCCTTAATAAAATTAGTTTGAGTTTTACCGGTTATTTGCTAGAAATTAAAAAGCTCAAACTTAAGTGGGAACTATTTTCTTTTAGTTTTTCTGTTTGACAATGGTAGTGGTGTAGCGATGAATCCAAGCCAGTCACATAGTATTTTCACAATGACTTGAACACTCTATTTTACTCTTTGCATCATGCAGCCCTAGCATACTCTACACGTCCAAAAAAAATTGACGCGGTTGAATGTTTTGGCCTTTGAATTTTACATTTCATTATTACCTTTTGCCCTAATAAAACATATATAATAGCTATAACATCTACTACTAACTAAAGTCTAAGATTGTGAAAAATATTTCTATGACAAATCTAGATATTGTTATTTATGTTCCGATAGCGAATACTTTGAGTCTTATTGATGGACAAAGTTTCTAGGAATTGGATGGATTTCTGGTGGAGGCATGATGCGCATGAAGTGGTCGTCAGGTAGGCAGCAGTCAGCAGTGTGTGTCCAGTAACCGGCAACCATGGACCAATGGGGTAGAGAAACGATTGTGCAAGGAGAAATGGAGAATGTAAGCTGTTTTCTTAACCGTAGCCTCCACAATCTACGTACTGTGCCTACAGTAATCGGCGGCAACCATGGACCAATGGGGCAGCGAAACGTGTCCTGACGTAAGCGATCGTCATCTTGTCGGGGAAGTGGTCACTGACAGCCAGCCCGGTAGGGGACGGTTACTGTAGGTCTGTAACCTTTACCCGTTGGTTGGGCAGAGGGTCAGGGAGGTGGAACCATGGTTGATGGTGCCGTCAGGCCATCCAGGCCACAACTTCCATCGCTCCGTGTCTCTCTCTCTGCTCCTCACTGAGAATATGTTCCGATCCACTTATGGCTACGACCCACTTTCCATTCGCTGCCACACGCAATCGAGCTCGTCGCCGGTGGTGCTAGCTCTAGCTGACTAGCTTTTCTCGCGTGTCCTTGGGAAAAATGGAGGGGCAGCCGCCGGCACCGCAGAATAAGGAGAAGAGGAAGCGCGGGCGGGTGGAGCTGCGGCGGATCGAGAACCGGACGAGCCGGCAGGTGCGCTTCTCCAAGCGCCGGAGCGGGCTGTTCAAGAAGGCCCACGAGCTCTCCGTGCTGTGCGACGCCCAGGCCGCGCTCGTCGTCTTCTCCCCCGCCGGCCGCCTCTACGAGTTCGCCTCCGCCGACTCGAGGTGAACGAACAACTACAGCTACCTCCATCGTATGCTTATTGGCTGGGCTCTAGTGTTTCTGCTGCGCTTGCTTCTTCCTCGCTAATTAATTCAATTTATTTATTGCGTTGATGATCGTACGGAGTAGCTTTTGACTCGATCGCCGTTGCTTCTTTTCATTTTGCATTGAGAGCCGTGTGCAGGAGCACAATTTGATCTCTCTGACATGGACTATAGGTACTGTAGGCATGGATTTCAACAGCCATCTGCTGTGTGTCCTGTGATCGAGGCGAGCGCGCTTAGTTTTAGGCACTGAGTACTGTATTTCACCATCTGCAGCTATGTGCATACTGTAGTAGTGCAACTTCTACTTCAAAAATGAAAAGAAGCAAGTTTATAGAAAATAATATCAATATTTATGCTTCTAGATATAGTACAAGAATTAATAATATTTATTTAGTAAATTACTGTTTTTCTCTCACAATAAATCAGTATCAACCGGTGTATTAGTCCCAGAAACCATCCAACGAAAATGGTAGTGTTTTGGTTTTTTTCAGCTAGTGTTCCTAGGGTCTAAGCAAAGCTTCTACGGTTAGAGCATCCGCAGTGTGCGGTGCTAGACCGGTTCGATACATTGAATGCGACGATGGAACCCAAGTCTCCCCACTGTGGGCATGGTTCGATGAAGGACCCGCATCCATCTATGGAACCCGGTTCGAAATCTTCACCTCCTGTTCTCTTTCTTGTCATTACTCCTCCTGCCGCCGAGATGAAATTCTCTGGTATGGCTGGGCAATGGTGACGACGGGTGGCGGTGGACTCGGACCAGCGGCGAAGACTCTGGACCCTGCAGATCTAGGCGGCGATGGGCGTGGTGGAGAGGTTGGCGGAGACTACAGGCTGCGACGCACGGGGAAGGTAGTCGGTCCTCCCGCTCGATGGACTTGGTGATGATGGCCCGCATCTTGGGCTCGATCAAAAGCTCATCCAGCTCCTCCAGCCGCCACATGAGGGAGACGAGGCAGCATCAACAACTACTTCTCACAACTATGTGTGACAACACATATATCATTAACTTTAAAACCTAAACCCTAAAAACTAAACACTAAACTCTAAACCCTAAATTATAAACCCTAACACTAAACCATAAAACCTAAATTCTTAACCATAAACTCTAAACCTACACCCTAAACACTATACACTAAACACTAACAACGGTGTGGGACCCATTGTCATAGGGACAAAGGTGATATATGTGCTGCAACACATAGTTGTGGGAGTGATTTTCTCAGGCAGCATGGGAAGGGGTAATTTACGGAAGGCGACGACACTCGTACACGGGAAACGAGGGAGACCACGCAAAAGCTCGGTTGCACGGCGCTCGGACGCGCGGCACCGTTACTCGAGAGGAAGAGGGCGGAGTCGCGAGATCCAGAGATGGAGAAGAGGCGGTTAGGCTAGATTTTGGTTTTTTACATGTGGGTCCCATTTATGGACTCAGGCCCTACTGGGGAGCCGGTAGCAGGACACGTCGCATCGTAGGTGGAGCCCGGGAACGAACCGACCCTAGTGCTCCACACTGCTGATGCTCTTAGCGGGATTCCAGCTCGCCCAAGCAGGCAAGGTCCTCGACTCCGCAAGTGAGGTGAGGTGAGGCAAACCAACAAAACACGCCTTTTTAGTTTTCACCTCTCAAAAAGCAAAACTGCATTTCTTTTTTACAGTAATGTATTTTCCATGCCCCTAAGTGTCCGTCGTCATGGTTTGCATGTCAACAAGTTTGATTGAATTTATAGAAAAATATTGGTAATATTTGTATTTTAAAATAAATTTATTATACCAATAAGGATATATGTAATAATATTAGTTATATATCTGAATATATTTAGTCAAAGTTGTTTCTCTAGAAGAAAAAGAAACGGAGCGAGTAGTCTATATGGATCAACAAAACATTAACCGTACTAGTTCACACATATACCTGTTTGTCACCAAATAAACACATGATAGTTGACTGTCTTAGAACATAAGGATTCCTGGCGTTTCAAATACTAGGTGGATTCCCCGCGCATTGCTGCGGGACGCAATAATAAAAAACTTGACCTCAATGATATTTTATGGACAATTTGGATGTTCTATGCAGTAGTAGATTTCAGAGGAACGTCATCGTTAATTAGGAATGAATTGCAGCGAAGATGTCCATCTATTTACTATGACCATATGGTTCAGCATTGCAAAGTCAGTACATTGCACAGCAGATTGATTTGACACCCTCTACAATTTGGAGGTCTAGCTTTCTTTCTTATTATTATTGTCTAAAAACCTCTAAAAAAAATGAGCTCTGTTGTACAGTATTTACACCACGATCTGAAAAATTAGAAATACTAACATTGATAAGAGTCATATAGTATATATATGCATGTAGAAATCAAAAAATAAATAATAAGAAAAAGACGAAGATCAAAGGGATTGTAAATCAATGTAGTTACCAGCTGCACATAAGACATAACTGTCTCACCGCTAAATGGATGATGCATGGTATCTATGAGAGATGCAAACTTGATTAAAACAATTATGTTGTTAAGTAAGATATAGGAGATCCAAAGAGCAATTAAAAGAGTTCCGTCAATAGGTACCCAGGGGCCAGCGATCGGAGCCACACGAGGCAGCAGCAGTGAGGATTCAGAAAGATAAGACTGCGGGGAAGAATGCTAATCTCTCGTTGGAAGGGGTGTTCTGCTCGGCCGGCAGCTACGATATTTGTGGCCAGCAAGAGCGATGGTGCTAATCGAGCTGCTCGGCTGCTGCGAATTGCAAATTTAGGAGTATAGTATAAAGCATATCATATAATGACCGCTCAGCTCCCCGGCCGTATGGTCTCCTGACAATAAATGTTAGGCAGAGCAGAAGACATGTGCTGGGGTGCTTATAACCATGCTGCCTGTTGGTTATTCCTCTCCCACCCAAGTCACTCACTCACGCTTCTATCTGCACTCCATTATCAGTTTCTAATCATCATTAATTCTGCAACCATGGCAGTTCTTGGTTCCATCACAGCACTGTGTTGTTTTGAATTGGTTATTAGTGAGCTACGGGACCCACCTGATGATGTGGCTTCACGAAATCACAGAGAATTAGCTAGTGGGGTTTGTTCTTATAGGTGTAGTAGATGTTTAGTTGCAGAAAATACAAAAAAAATTAAAAGACTAATTAACTTCATGTTTTCCTTGCATTCTTTCTTGCAGCATTGAGAAAATATTTGGTCGATACTGGGACCTTGCCAACACAACAATTGATCTCAATATCGAGGCGCGAGACTCAAGGGTCAACTATAATATTCAGGTTAAGCATAAATTATATATAGTCGATATATATCCTACTTTCGCATACACAAAGGAGATCACCTGCCACATACAGTTTGTAACTCTCTCTCTCTCTCTCTCTCTCTCTCTCTCTCTCCCAATCACATGAGCAATTCTCTGCAAGGCTTAGTTTAATTAACTACTTCATATGTTTCAAAGTATAAATAACATTGTCTTTTATATATATCTATTTTGCTATGCATCTAGATATAATAATATGGCCTAGATAAATAGCAACATGGATAAATAAAAAAAGGTAAAAGTGACTTATAATTTGGAACCCAGGGAGTATATAACATAAAATCTCTCGGTGTCATGGCTAAGGCAGGAACCGTGAGGCATAAACATTTTCTAAAAAATAGCATTTGTGCATATCATGAACTTATTGGTAATATTCTTCTTGACCCAGAGGCAACATTTCAAGCTACCTGGTCGCAAGTTAAAAGAACTTTTTTTGGTTGTGGAAGTACTATGTGTGCAACTTTTTGTTCTCATGCACCCAAACGCGAAACTCAAACCCGACACGACCCCGGACTACCTTTCAGGTATAAAACCCCACCAGACCCCAAACATAGACGGGACCCAAAACCCTATTGGACAAAACAGACACATAATACTAAAATTTTCTCACTAGACAATGAAGTAAAAAAAAAAAAAAAAAACTATCATTCTCACAAAAACTGCTATCGGGTCGCATCGGGTTTGAGTTTTGGGTTTCAGGGTCGTGGTCTGCGTGTCAATGGCCTCAGCTATGATTTGTTTGCACACCAAATTTGAAGATGCAAAAGATGGTTTCAACGGCCCTTGGGCACCCATGGGGGCATGTTAAAACCTACCCCCGAATTTGACGTGATTTGGGTCCCCTAACCCGCACTACACTTAAGTCACTAAATATTAACATTGAATGAGAATGAACTATGTATGCTCATAGATAATATTAAACATGATTAAAAATAGATTTGTCCTATTATGAATCTAAAGAGCATATTTTTCTTATTACTAGAAGGGGGAGATGGTCTTATTACCATATCCTATCCACTATAGCATTTGCCCCCTTTTGGATTAGTACGTAGATAAGATTTTGTACTCTTATTCTCCCTAAAATTTAACATAATCTAGGAAGGGGAAAACCTGGCATAAGTATAAACTATAACTTGAAATAAAGCATATAGATAAAAGATGGTACTAGTGGAACTACCTAAAGATATTGCCCCTAGTAATATTTTAGAGGATCCATGAGGTTCTCTCAGTGATGGTACATGGTGGCAAATCTATAGGAAGATATGTGTGCATAGACTCTACAGGGATGTGATACAAAAATAAGATGATCACGGAGCTTACCTATATTGTTGTGCCGAAGGGCATAGATCGTAGGAGGTTTGGGTGGGCCGCATACTACACTAGTATTTTCGATTTGAGGTATTAAAGGTATTTAGGTAGAATTTACTTTAATAATATTTCATAGTTTATTTCTCATTTTAAGTTGTTCATAAGACCTTTAAGTCTATTGTAAAGTTTTTTTAGTAAATTATGTTGTATGTTAACAAAAAAAATTATATTAAGTTGGATCACCCTAATTTAAAATCTTGGTCATGCCTTTGGTTGTACCTAATTGAGATCTCGCATCTTGATTCTTAGCTTTGTTTGGTACTCTTTCAATCTGAGAAGACTAAAGGCCTATTGTTTGGGATTTTTATTTTTCGAAGAAGTGTGCTTATCACTACCAGAAAATGAAATATTCTTGATGGCCAACAATTAGCTTAAGTGAAAAAAATGAACCACCAAAGAATATATCATTACCTTGGCGGTTGTACAAACTTTCAAGGAAATGCATATTCTTGAGTGGTTATCCAAACCTCAAGGCAATTCCACATTTCTTTGAGTGATAGTTTGAACCGCAAAGGTAGTTTCATATTTCCTTGAGAATTTTTTCAAATCACAAAGGTAATTTCTTATTTCCTTGGGTGTTATTTGAAATCGCACAAGTAATTCATATTTCCTTAAGTGTTATTACCAACCACCAAGGTATTCAACATTTTCTTAGGTGTTATTCCACAATGCTAAGGACATTTCCTTAGGTGTAATAGGAAAATGCTAAGGAAGTGCTAGTTTCCTTGATTGCAAACTCTCAAGTTAATTAGCGTAGTCATTCCTCTTAACCACCAACATAATGGATTCATTGCGGGATTACAATTTTGAGTTGTTATACATTGCAAATTGATGGCACTTAGCTTGAGAAGAAGATGTCTAGTTTGTTTTATTTTAAAGCTAGCAAGCAATATACAAATATTGAATGAAGATAAGTATATATCAAAGTTGTAGAGCTCGAGCTAATGTTTAATTTTTTTTTTAGTTGATGACATTTTCATTTGTCTAGAGTCTAAAAAATATGTTATAAAGTTCTCAAAGTTTTGGAATTTATTTAGTTCTATTTTTTTGAAATAGCCTTGGGCCATGGATGGAATATATGACCCAAACCAAAGTTATAGTAGTCAATGTGATCTAAAATGTTTCAATTCAAACTTTTAATTAAAAATCAGTTAAGGTCTCAAATATTCATTACAAGATTTAATAAAGGGAATACGGAGAAAAAGAATCAATCACTTAGGTTGCTTTTGGTTTGGAGACAGTTAAACAAGTGTTAAATGAGGCCCACATGTTAGTTCTTCTTCTCTCAACCCCGCCGACTACCTCCGCTACTTACCCTAGCCCTGCCTGATTGCCTCCCTTGGCCCTACCCTCACTTATTTGGACCTCATGCATGGATCTCACTCCATCCATGCACAGAGTTTGTGTTGCCCCCTCCTAGAGTTTGCCTGATCTACCATTGCTCCCTTCACTGCTCACCCATGGTAACCGAGATCGTACATCTAAGTCGTGGCTAAGCACGCCCAACTTCATCTACTCAGAGCAGATACCACTCCTACCTAATAGCACCCCTCTTCATATGGTTCCCTCCCTCTATCACATATTAATCTAGACACCTCCCTCCATGACAAAGAAAGAAGGGTACCTTATCTCCTGCCCTTCTCATGCCTCCTTGGTCCCACCCTTCTTTAACTAGCACATCTCCCTTTTCCTATCATGTTTTCCTCTCATCCAAAAGAACACATGGTCAACCTTCTCCCCATGTCTTCCTACCCTTCCACATCCCCTTCCTTCCTTTCCCTTCTTCTTACAAATATGGATTTTCAAAAGAAATAATTCAGAAGCACTATGGCCTGAAGTGAAGGGCAGGAACGAACGGGGTCAATGTGTTCCAAGCTTTTGTCTCTCGGTGTCACTATAGATTTAGTTCTATTTTTTTCAAATGACATATGCCCTTTTGGTGTAGATTTAGTTGAATTTGCTAAAAGATGGAGAAGAAAATAGAAAACCTTTGAGATTTTATAATAAGTAATGGTTCCTATCAAGGTAGTTCTCTACAAGTAGAATTGTAATCAATTGAATGAGACTTTGGTTATAAAATTTTTATTTGGTTAGAGGTATAAAAACCAAGCTCAGTACAATCTAGTTTCATACTTCTAAGGAAGTAGGTTGATAAGGATTTAATAATTTATAATCATCAGGAAGTTAGGGTATATTATAAATATGAAATCACAATATGCATGGCATCTATGATATACCAAATATTATTTCTTTACCTCCATGAGAAAAAGAAGGCGCATACTGAAAATCCATGTAATTTATTCCATCTTCTTCATGGACAAAATCCCTAAATTGCTAAGAAGTTACAATGTAGGAGCATCACATTGGAGACTCCAAATATGATATGGTTTCCCTTGACCTAATCATATTTGGTCAATGGATAGGCCTATTATAAGAACATGAGCCAAGCCAATACAAGACCAGTCAGAAACAATAAAAATCAAGAAACAAGATATAGATAACACACTAAGATCAACCTCCAAGACATATGTGGGTTCCTCTAGTTTCTTGAATTGACTACCAAGAATATGTCATTAGATCCAGAATTCTACTTGGACTAGGACTCAGGAGAGAATGCTATTATGATTCCTAGTTCTACGTGGGCACGTGCACTTACGCTTCTTAGGTATATGACTCTTACTTGCATACTAGTGGACTTCAGAGGAGATTATATAAATAAAGGATTGGAGGCCATAAGGGCAATCAAATCAATGCATAATCTATCATCAAAGGCTTGTATGACACAATTGGGAGTATTCAAAACAATTAGATTAAAACAATACTAAAGTGTAGGGCAAGAATCTAAAGGTTATAACGAGTTGAGTAGGGTTGTGTGAAAGCAATATTAACTTATAACCTAGGAATTGTGCTTAAATAATTTACGATTAGGGTTTCAATCTTGTAATGTTATTGTAATTGCTTCAACATCATCATTCGAAGTTCTCCATTAAATTCATCCAAATTATTCCTCATAATGCACATAATCATGGTATAGTCTCAATTTCATATCTAGATCTAAGGGCTAGTTTAGTAGGGCTCTATACCATGGATCTAGATGGGTCCCTACCAATAGGGTGCATCCAAGTTTTCTAAAGTTGGTTTGTCCATCGATCTATTGGATCCCCAATTCAACAACTCCATATCTGTTTCTTGCCTTCTTCCTCTTGCAATCACTCATGTGACTCCAACGAGGGAGCTCACTATCGACCCACCGTTGTTGAGGTCAGTCGCTGCCTCTACCATCCTTTACCCTAACAATGCAGTTCATCACCTAAACGGGAGTCTTCCTCAACCTAGTCAGTCAGTTCTTTAATTATGTTCCCACAATAGAGGTAGTCTTGGTTGGCCATACCCTATTATCTTCGGGCACTACAACTCTACCTTAATAAGGTGATTGTCACTATGGGCAAGAAACATGAACATTTTCCCAAAATGATTTCTATGGACATGTATGAGGTTGTTCTCTTTCCTCTACAAGTGGCATAGAAGTCACACCATTACCATAGGAACCATTTTCCTTCTCGTTGATTGACACAAATCTCTACTAACATTGTGCCAATCTTTGCCATCTTGTTACATAGTGTCATCAAGTGGGTTAAGGAGTGGTGTCAATTATTCTAGTCACAATCAATGA
>JADLZK010012546.1:0-19124 GCA_015847255.1 Hyparrhenia diplandra | reverse complement strand
ATAGTCCCCAAAGTAGCACTTGTTTAGAGAGTGAAATCTTGGAATTCCATTGAAAATCTCTATATGTCGACATACGCATCGAAACAAGAAGGGGAACGGCACGAAAGGTACATAGGAAGTTAGGGGTGGATAGGTCGATGATGGTAGGATCAATTACAATGGGTTCCCCAACCGTTAATATATGTTTCTCGCATGTGACATTAGGGATCGCCGGCGGCTGATTTCAGCGTGAACTCAAAACAAAGAGAAGTTTCCAATCCGGGTTATAAAATCGAGCTAGACTTTTTGGCGGTTGTGGAATCAAATGCCTCATCCTAGAGGAACCTAAATTTGAACAAGTGGATCATTAGAGAGTTTTTCTAAGAATCACTTGTCATAGGCCTCAAAGTAGCACTTGTTTAGAGTGAAATCTTGGAATTCCATCGAAAATCTCTCGTGGTCGACATAATGCATCGAAACAAGAAGGGGAACGACACGAAAGGTACATAGGAGGTTAGGGTGGATAGGTTAGATGATGTTAGGATCAATTACATTGCATTCCCCAACCGTTAAAATATGTTTCGCATGTGACATTAGGGATCGCCAAATACCGATTCAGCGTGAACTCAAAACAAAGAGAAGATTCCAATCCGGTTATAGAATCGAGCTAGACTTTTTGGTGGTTGTGGAATCAAATGCCTCACCCTAGAGAACCTAAATTTGAACAAGTGGACCATTAGAGAGTTTTTCTAAGAATCACTTGTCATAGGCCTCAAAGTAGCACTTGTTTAGAGTGAAATCTTGGAATTCCATCGAAAATCTCTATGTCGACATACGCATCAAAACAAGAAGGGGAACGATACAAAAGGTACATAGGAAGTTAGGGTGGATAGGTTAGATGATGGTAGGATCAATTACATTGGGTTCCCCAACCATTAAAATATGTAGAGCATGTGACATTAGGGATCGCCGCGCCGATTTCAGCGTGAACTCAAAACAAAGAGAAGTTTCCAATCCGGTTATAGAATCGAGCTAGACTTTTTGGCGGTTGTGGAATCAAATGCCTCACCCTAGAGAACCTAAATTTGAACAAGTGGACCATTGGAGAGTTTTTTCTAAGAATCACTTGTCATAGTCCCCAAAGTAGCACTTGTTTAGAATGAAATCTTGGAATTCCATTGAAAATCTCTATATGTCGACATACGCACCGAAACAAGAAGGGGAACGGCACGAAAGGTACATAGGAAGTTAGGGTGGATAGGTCGATGATGGTAGGATCAATTACAATGGGTTCCCCAACCGTTAATATATGTTTCGCATGTGACATTAGGGATCGCCATGCTGATTTCAGCGTGAACTCAAAACAAAGAGAAGTTTCCAATCCGGTTATAAAATCGAAGCTAGACTTTTTGGCGGTTGTGGAATCAAATGCCTCATCCTAGAGAACCTAAATTTGAACAAGTGGATCATTAGAGAGTTTTTCTAAGAATCACTTGTCATAGGCCCCAAAGTAGCACTTGTTTAGAGTGAAATCTTGGAATTCCATCGAAAATCTCTATGTCGACATACGCATCAAAACAAGAAGGGGAACGACACGAAAAGGTACATAGGAGGTTAGGGTGGATAGGTTAGATGATGGTAGGATCAATTACATTGCATTCCCCAACCGTTAAAATATGTTTCGCATGTGACATTAGGGACTCGCTGCATACTGATTTCAGCGTGAACTCAAAACAAAGAGAAGATTCCAATCCGGTTATAGAATCGAGCTAGACTTTTTGGTGGTTGTGGAATCAAATGCCTCACCCTAGAGAACCTAAATTTGAACAAGTGGACCATTAGAGAGTTTTTCTAAGAATCACTTGTCATAGGCCTCAAAGTAGCACTTGTTTAGAGTGAAATCTTGGAATTCCATCGAAAATCTCTATGTCGACATACGCATCAAAACAAGAAGGGGAACGATACCAAAGGTACATAGGAAGTTAGGGTGGATAGGTTAGATGATGGTAGGATCAATTACATTGGGTTCCCAACCGTTAAAATATGTAGAGCATGTGACATTAGGGATCGCTCGCTGATTTCGTGGTGAACTCAAAACAAAGAGAAGTTTCCAATCCGGTTATAGAATCGAGCTAGGCTTTTTTTTGGCGGTTGTGGAATCAAATGCCTCATCCTAGAGAACCTAAATTTGAACAAGTGGACCATTAGAGAGTTTTTCTAAGAATCACTTGTCATAGGCCTCAAAGTAGCACTTGTTTAGAGTGAGATCTTGGAATTGCATCGAAAATCTCTGTGTTGTCATACGTACCGAAACAAGAAGGGGAACGGCACGAAAGGTTCATAGGATGTTAGGGTGGATAGGTTAGATGATGGTAGGATCAATTACATTGCGTTCCCCAACAGTTAATATATGTTTCTGCATGTGAAATTAGGGACTGCTCGCGCCGATTTCAGCGTGAACTCAAAACAAAGAGAAGTTTCCAATCCGGTTATAGATCGAGCTAGACTTTTTGGCGGTTGTGGAATCAAATGCCTCACCCTAGAGAACCTAAATTTGAACCAGTGGACCATTGGAGAGTTTTTCTAAGAATCACTTGTCATAGTCCCCAAAGTAGCACTTGTTTAGAGTGAAATCTTGGAATTCCATTGAAAATCTCTATGTCGACATACGCATCAAAACAAGAAGAAGGGAAATTAACACGAAAGGTACATAGGAAGTTAGGGTGGATAGGTCGATGATGGTAGGATCAATTACATTGGGTTCCCCAACCGTTAATATATGTTTACGCTTGTGACATTAGGGATCGCCATGATTTTCATCGTGAACTCAAAACAAAGAGAAGTTTCCAATCCGGTTATAAAATCGAGCTAGACTTTTTTTGGCGGTTGTGGAATCAAATGCCTCATCCTAGAGAACCTAAATTTGAACAAGTGGACCATTAGAGAGTTTTTCTAAGAATCACTTGTCATATGCCTCAAAGTAGCACTTGTTTAGAGTGAAATCTTGGAATTCCATCGAAAATATCAATGTCGACCTACTAATGCATCAAACAAGAAGGGGAACGATACAAAAGGTACATAGGAAGTTAGGTGGATAGGTTAGATGATGGTAGGATCAATTACATTGGGTTCCCCAACCGTTAAAATATGTAGAGCATGTGACATTAGGGATCGCCATACTGATTTCAAAGCGTGAACTCAAAACAAAGAGAAGTTTCCAATCCGGTTATAGAATCGAGCTAGACTTTTTTGGCGGTTGTGGAATCAAATGCCTCATCCTAGAGAACCTAAATTTGAACAAGTGGACCATTAGAGAGTTTTTCTAAGAATCACTTGTCATAGGCCTCAAAGTTGCACTTGTTTAGAGTGAAATCTTGGAATTCCATCGAAAAATCTCTCGTGGTTTACATACAAGAAGGGGAACATCAAAACAAGAAGGGGGTAACGACATTGCGAAAGGTACATAGGAAGTTAGGGTGGATAGGTTAGATGATGGTAGGATCAATTAAATTACCATTAGAGAGTTTTTCTAAGAATCGTTAGTCCCCAACCGTTAATATATGTTTTCGCATGTGAAATTAGGGATCGCCGCGTCGCCGATTTCAGGGACGAGCTCAAAACAAAGAGAAGTTTCCAATCCGGTTATAGATCGAGCTAGACTTTTTGGCGGTTGTGGAATCAAATGCCTCACCCTAGAGAACCTAAATTTGAAGATGTGGACCATTAGAGAGTTTTTCTAAGAATCACTTGTCATAGTCCCCAAAGTAGCACTTGTTTAGAGTGAAAATCATGGAATTCCATTGAAAATCTCTATGTCGACAAACGTACCGAAACAAGAAGGGGAACGGCACGAAAGGTACATAGGAAGTTAGGGTGGATTGGTCAGATGATGGTAGGATCAATTACATTGGGTTCCCCAACCGTTAATATATGTTTCTACATGTGACATTAGGGGATCTTTCGCTGGCGATTTCAGCGTGAACTCAAAACAAAGAGAAGTTTCCAATCCGGTTATAAAATCGAGCTAGACTTTTTTGGCGGTTGTGGAATCAAATGCCTCATCCTAGAGAACCTAAATTTAAACAAGTGGACCATTAGAGAGTTTTTCTAAGAATCACTTGTCATATGCCTCAAAGTAGCACTTGTTTAGAGTGAAATCTTGAATTCCATCGAAAATCTCTATGTCGACATAATGCATCAAAACAAGAAGGGGAACGACACGAAAGGTACATAGGAAGTTAGGGTGGATAGGTTAGATGATGTTAGGATCAATTACATTGCGTTCCCCAACCGCTAAAATATGTTTTACGCATGTGAAATTAGGGATCGCCAAGGCGATTTCAGCGTGAACTCAAAACAAAGAGAAGTTTCCAATCCGGTTATAGATCGAGCTAGACTTTTTTGGTGGTTGTGGAATCAAATGCCTCACCCTAGAGAACCTAAATTTGAACCAGTGGACCATTAGAGAGTTTTTCTAAGAATCACTTGTCATAGGCCTCAAAGTAGCACTTGTTTAGAGTGAAATCTTGGAATTCCATCGAAAATCTCAGCGTCGACCTACGCATCAAAACAAGAAGGGGAACGATACAAAAGGTACATAGGAAGTTAGGGTGGATAGGTTATATGATGGCAGGATCAATTACATTGGGTTCCCCAAGCGTTAAAATATGTAGAGCATGTGACATTAGGGATCGCCAAGCTGATTTCAGCGTGAACTCAAAACAAAGAGAAGTTTGCAATCCGGTTATAGAATCGAAGCTAGACTTTTTGGCGGTTGTGGAATCAAATGCCTCATCCTAGAGAACCTAAATTTGAACAAGTGGACCATTAGAGAGTTTTTCTAAGAATCACTTGTCATAGGCCTCAAAGTTGCACTTGTTTAGAGTGAAATCTTGGAATTCCATCGAAAATATCTCATGTCGACATACGCATCAAAACAAGAAGTGGAACAAAGACGAAAGGTACATAGGATGTTAGGGTGGATAGGTTAGATGATGGTAGGATCAATTACATTGCGTTCCCCAACCGTTAAAATATGTTTACGCATGTGACATTAGGGATCTCGCTTCCGATTTCATCGTGAACTCAAAACAAAAAGAGAAGTTTCCAATCCGGTTATAGAATCGAGCTAGACTTTTTTGGAGGTTGTGGAATCAAATGCCTCATCCTAGAGAACCTAAATTTGAACAAGTGGACCATTAGAGAGTTTTTCTAAGAATCACTTGTCATAGGCCTCAAAGTAGCACTTGTTTAGAGTGAAATCTTGGAATTCCATCGAAAATCTCAATGTCGACCTACGCACTGCCAAAACAAGAAGGGAAATCGATACAAAAGGTACATAGGAAGTTAGGGTGGATAGGTTAGATGATGGTAGGATCAATTACATTGGGTTCCCCTAAGCGTTAAAATATGTAGAGCATGTGACATTAGGGACTCCGCTCGCGCTGATTTCAGCGTGAACTCAAAACAAAGAGAAGTTTCCAATCCGGTTATAGAATCGAGCTAGACTTTTTGGCGGTTGTGGAATCAAATGCCTCATCCTAGAGAACCCAAATTTGAACAAGTGGACCATTAGAGAGTTTTTCTAAGAATCACTTGTCATAGGCCTCAAAGTAGCACTTGTTTAGAGTGAAATCTTGGAATTCCATCGAAAATCTTTTGTGGTGGACATACGCATCAAACAAGAAGGGGAACGGCATTAAAGGTTCATAGGAAGTTAGGGTGGATAGGTTAGATGATGTTAGGATCAATTACATTACGTTCCCCAACCGTTAATATATGTTTCGCATGTGAAATTAGGGATCGCCGCGCGATTTCAGCGTGAGCTCAAAACAAAGAGAAGTTTCCAATCCGGTTATAGATCGAGGTAGACTTTTTTGGCGGTTGTGGAATCAAATGCCTCACCCTAGAGAACCTAAATTTGAACCAAGTGGACCATTAGAGAGTTTTTCTAAGAATCACTTGTCATAGTCCCCAAAGTAGCACTTGTTTAGAGGAAATCTTAGAATTCCATTGAAAATCTCTATGTCGACAAAAGCGTCATCAAAATAAGAAGGGGAACGGCACGAAAGGTACATAGGAAGTTAGGGTGGATTGGTTAGATGATGGTAGGATCAATTACATTGGGTTCCCCAACCGTTAATATATGTTTCTCGCATGTGACATTAGGGATCGCCGCTGGATTTCATCGTGAACTCAAAACAAAGAGAAGTTTCCAATCCGGTTATAGAATCGAGCTAGACTTTTTGGCGGTTGTGGAATCAAATGCCTCATCCTAGAGAACCTAAATTTGAACAAGTGGACCATTAGAGAGTTTTTCTAAGAATCACTTGTCATAGGCCTCAAAGTAGCACTTGTTTAGAGTGAAATCTTGGAATTCCATCGAAAATATACGGTGGTCGACATATACGCATCAAAACAAGAAGGGGAACAACACGAAAAGGTACATAGGATGTTAGGGTGGATAGGTTAGATGATGGTAGGATCAATTACATTGCGTTCCCCAACCGTTAATATATGTTTTCGCATGTGACATTAGGGATCGCTTTCGCCGATTTCATCGTGAACTCAAAACAAAGAGAAGTTTCCAATCCGTTATAGATCGAGGTAGACTTTTTGGCGGTTGTGGAATCAAATGCCTCACCCTAGAGAACCTAAATTTGAACCAGTGGACCATTAGAGAGTTTTTCTAAGAATCACTTGTCATAGTCCCCAAAGTAGCACTTGTTTAGAGTGAAATCTTGGAATTCCATTGAAAATCTCTATGTCGACATACGCATCAAAACAAGAAGGGGAACGATACGAAAGGTACATAGGAAGTTAGGGTGGATAGGTCGATGATGGTAGGATCAATTACATTGGGTTCCCCAACCGTTAAAATATGTTTCTACATGTGACATTAGGGATCGCTAAGCCGATTTCAAAGATGAACTCAAAACAAAGAGAAGTTTCCAATCCGGTTATAGAATCGAGCTAGACTTTTTGGCGGTTGTGGAATCAAATGCCTCATCCTAGAGAACCTAAATTTGAAAAAAAAGGACCATTAGAGAGTTTTTCTAAGAATCACTTGTCATAGGCCTCAAAGTAGCACTTGTTTAGAGTGAAATCTTGGAATTCCATCGAAAATCTCAATGTCGACATACGTCATCAAAACAAGAAGGGGAACGATACGAAAGGTACATAGGATGTTAGGGGTGGATAGGTTAGATGATGGTAGGATCAATTACATTGGGTTCCCCAACCGTTAAAATATGTTTACGCATGTGACATTAGGGACCGCTTTCGCTGATTTCATCGTGAACTCAAAACAAAGAGAAGTTTCCAATCCGGTTATAGAATCGAGCTAGACTTTTTGGCGGTTGTGGAATCAAATGCCTCATCCTAGAGAACCTAAATTTGAACAAGTGGACCATTAGAGAGTTTTTCTAAGAATCACTTGTCATAGGCCCCAAAGTAGCACTTGTTTAGAGTGAAATCTTGGAATTCCATCGAAAATCTCTAATATCGACCTACGCATCAAACAAGAAGGGGAACGATACAAAAAGGTACATAGGAAGTTAGGGTGGATAGGTTAGAT
The DNA here is from genome assembly GCA_015847255.1 of Hyparrhenia diplandra. Lineage (NCBI taxonomy): Eukaryota > Viridiplantae > Streptophyta > Magnoliopsida > Poales > Poaceae > Hyparrhenia > Hyparrhenia diplandra. The sequence goes on along the minus strand of JADLZK010012546.1, from coordinate 11,569 downwards.
GATGTTAGGATCAATTACATTGGGTTCCCCAACCGTTAAAATATGTTTTCGCATGTGACATTAGGGATCGCCAAATTTCAGCGTGAACTCAAAACAAAGAGAAGTTTCCAATCCGGTTATAGGATCGAGCTAGACTTTTTGGTGGTTGTGGAATCAAATGCCTCATCCTAGAGAACCTAAATTTGAACAAGTGGACCATTAGAGAGTTTTTCTAAGAATCACTTGTCATAGGCCTCAAAGTAGCACTTGTTTAGAGTGAAATCTTGGAATTCCATCGAAAATCTCAACGTCGACCTACGCATCAAACAAGAAGGGGAACGATACGAAAGGTTACATAGGAAGTTAGGGTGGATAGGTTAGATGATGGTAGGATCAATTACATTGGGTTCCCCAACCGTTAAAATATGTTTCCTCAAATGTGACATTAGGGATCGCCATACCGATTTCAGCGTGAACTCAAAACAAAGAGAAGTTTCCAATCCGGTTATAGAATCGAGCTAGACTTTTTGGCGGTTGTGGAATCAAATGCCTCATCCTAGAGAACCTAAATTTGAACAAGTGGACCATTAGAGAGTTTTTCTAAGAATCACTTGTCATAGGTCTCAAAGTTGCACTTGTTTAGAGTGAAATCTTGGAATTCCATCAAAAATCTCTATGTCGACATAAATGCATCAAACAAGAAGGGGAACGGCACGAAAGGTTCATAGGATGTTAGGGTGGATAGGTTAGATGATGGTAGGATCAATTACATTGGGTTCCCCAACCGCTAATATATGTTTCTCGCATGTGACAATAGGGATCGCTCATGGCTGATTTCAGCGTGAACTCAAAACAAAGAGAAGTTTCCAATCCGGTTATAGAATCGAGCTAGACTTTTTGGTGGTTGTGGAATCAAATGCCTCATCCTAGAGAACCTAAATTTGAACAAGTGGACCATTAGAGAGTTTTTCTAAGAATCACTTGTCATAGTCCCCAAAGTTGCACTTGTTTAGAGTGAAATCTTGGAATTCCATCGAAAATCTTTTAGGTCGACATACGCATCGAAACAAGAAGGGGAACGCGACGAAAGGTTCATAGGATGTTAGGGTGGATAGGTTAGATGATGGTAGGATCAATTACATTGCATTCCCCAACCGTTAAAATATGTTTACGCATGTGACATTAGGGATCGCTTGCTTTGATTTCAGCGTGAACTCAAAACAAAGAGAAGTTTCCAATCCGGTTATAGAATCGAGCTAGACTTTTTGGCGGTTGTGGAATCAAATGCCTCATCCTAGAGAACCTAAATTTGAACAAGTGGACCATTAGAGAGTTTTTCTAAGAATCACTTGTCATAGGCCTCAAAGTAGCACTTGTTTAGAGGAAATCTTGGAATTCCATCGAAAATCTCTATGTCGACATAACGCATCAAAACAAGAAGGGAACGATACGAAAAGGTACATAGGATGTTAGGGTGGATAGGTTAGATGATGGTAGGATCAATTACATTGGGTTCCCCAACCGTTAATATATGTTTTATGTGACATTAGGGATCGCCGCTGATTTCAGCGTGAACTCAAAACAAAGAGAAGTTTCCAATCCGTTATAGAATCGAAGCTAGACTTTTTGGCGGTTGTGGAATCAAATGCCTCATCCTAGAGAACCTAAATTTGAACAAGTGGACCATTAGAGAGTTTTTCTAAGAATCACTTGTCATAGGCCCCAAAGTAGCACTTGTTTAGAGGAAATCTTGGAATTCCATCGAAAATCTCTATGTCGACATACGCATCAAAACAAGAACGGGGAACGACACGAAAGGTACATAGGATGTTAGGGTGGATAGGTTAGATGATGGTAGGATCAATTCCATTGGGTTCCCCAACCGTTAATATATGTTTCTCGCATGTGAAATTAGGGATCGCCATGCTGATTTCAGCGTGAACTCAAAACAAAGAGAAGTTTCCAATCCGGTTATAAAATCGAGCTAGACTTTTTTGGCGGTTGTGGAATCAAATGCCTCATCCTAGAGAACCTAAATTTGAACAAGTGGACCATTAGAGAGTTTTTCTAAGAATCACTTGTCATAGTCCCCAAAGTAGCACTTGTTTAGAGTGAAATCTTGGAATTCCATTGAAAATCTCTATGTCGACATACGTCGCATCAAACAAGAAGGGGAACGACACGAAAGGTACATAGGAAGTTAGGGTGGATAGGTTAGATGATGGTAGGATCAATTACATTGGGTTCCCCAACCGTTAAAATATGTTTCTACATGTGACATTAGGGATCGCCTTGCTGATTTCAAATAGGAACTCAAAACAAAGAGAAGTTTCCAATCCGGTTATAGAATCGAGCTAGACTTTTTGGCGGTTGTGGAATCAAATGCCTCATCCTAGAGAACCTAAATTTGAACAAGTGGACCATTAGAGAGTTTTTCTAAGAATCACTTGTCATAGGCCTCAAAGTTGCACTTGTTTAGAGTGAAATCTTGGAATTCCATCGAAAATCTCTGTGTCGACATACGTACCGAAACAAGAAGGGGAATGGCACGAAAGGTTCATAGGATGTTAGGGTGGATAGGTTAGATGATGGTAGGATCAATTAAATTGCCTTCCCCAACCGTTAAAATATGTAGAGCATGTGACATTAGGATCGCCAAGCCGATTTCAGCGTGAACTCAAAACAAAGAGAAGTTTCCAATCCGGTTATAGAATCGAGCTAGACTTTTTGGCGGTTGTGGAATCAAATGCCTCATCCTAGAGAACCTAAATTTGAACAAGTGGACCATTAGAGAGTTTTTCTAAGAATCACTTGTCATAGGCCTCAAAGTAGCACTTGTTTAGAGTGAGATCTTGGAATTGCATCGAAAATCTCTCGTCGACATACGCATCAAAACAAGAAGGGGAACGGCACGAAAGGTTCATAGGATGTTAGGTGGATAGGTTAGATGATGGTAGGATCAATTACATTGCGCTCCCCAACCGCTAATATATGTTTCTCGCATGTGAAATTAGGGATCGCCTTTCTACCGATTTCAGCGTGAACTCAAAACAAAGAGAAGTTTCCAATCCGGTTATAGATCGAAGCTTGACTTTTTGGCGGTTGTGGAATCAAATGCCTCACCCTAGAGAACCTAAATTTGAACCAAGTGGACCATTGGAGAGTTTTTCTAAGAATCACTTGTCATAGTCCCCAAAGTAGCACTTGTTTAGAGTGAAATCTTGGAATTCCATTGAAAATCTCTATGTCGGACATACGTCATGCATCAAACAAGAAGGGGAACGACACGAAAGGTACATAGGAAGTTAGGGTGGATAGGTCAGATGATGGTAGGATCAATTACATTGGGTTCCCCAACCGTTAATATATGTTTCGCGCATGTGACATTAGGGATCGCCAAGAGCTGATTTTTCATCGTGAACTCAAAACAAAGAGAAGTTTCCAATCCGGTTATAAAATCGAGCTAGACTTTTTGGCGGTTGTGGAATCAAATGCCTCATCCTAGAGAACCTAAATTTGAACAAGTGGACCATTAGAGAGTTTTTCTAAGAATCACTTGTCGTATGCCTCAAAGTAGCACTTGTTTAGAGTGAAATCTTGGAATTCCATCGAAAATATCAATGTCGACCTACGCATCAAAACAAGAAGGGGAACGATACAAAAAGGTACATAGGAAGTTAGGGTGGATAGGTTAGATGATGGTAGGATCAATTACATTGGGTTCCCCAACCGTTAAAATATGTAGAGCATGTGACATTAGGGATCGCCTACGATTTCAGCGTGAACTCAAAACAAAGAGAAGTTTCCAATCCGGTTATAGAATCGAGCTAGACTTTTTGGCGGTTGTGGAATCAAATGCCTCATCCTAGAGAACCTAAATTTGAACAAGTGGACCATTAGAGAGTTTTTCTAAGAATCACTTGTCATAGGCCTCAAAGTTGCACTTGTTTAGAGTGAAATCTTGGAATTCCATCGAAAATCTCTCGTGTCGACATACGCATCAAAACAAGAAGGGGAACGGCACGAAAGGTACATAGGAAGTTAGGGGTGGATAGGTTAGATGATGGTAGGATCAATTAAATTGCGTTCCCCAACCGTTAATATATGTTTTACGCATGTGAAATTAGGGGCCGCTTCGCCGATTTTCAGCGTGAGCTCAAAACAAAGAGAAGTTTCCAATCCGGTTATAGAATCGAGCTAGACTTTTTGGCGGTTGTGGAATCAAATGCCTCACCCTAGAGAACCTAAATTTGAAGATGTGGACCATTAGAGAGTTTTTCTAAGAATCACTTGTCATAGTCCCCAAAGTAGCACTTGTTTAGAGTGAAATCATGGAATTCCATTGAAAATCTCTATGTCGACATAAGTACCGAAACAAGAAGGGGAACGACACGAAAGGTACATAGGAAGTTAGGGTGGATTGGTCGATGATGGTAGGATCAATTACATTGGGTTCCCCAACCGTTAATATATGTTTCTACATGTGACATTAGGGACGCTAGCGCTGATTTCAGCGTGAACTCAAAACAAAGAGAAGTTTCCAATCCGGTTATAAAATCGAGCTAGACTTTTTTTGGCGGTTGTGGAATCAAATGCCTCATCCTAGAGAACCTAAATTTAAACAAGTGGACCATTAGAGAGTTTTTCTAAGAATCACTTGTCATATGCCTCAAAGTAGCACTTGTTTAGAGGAAATCTTGGAATTCCATCGAAAATCTCTCGCGGTCGACATACGCATCAAACAAGAAGGGGAACGACACGAAAGGTACATAGGAAGTTAGGTGGATAGGTTAGATGATGTTAGGATCAATTACATTGCGTTCCCCAACCGTTAAAATATGTTTTACGCATGTGAAATTAGGATCGCTTTCGCGCCGATTTCAGCGTGAACTCAAAACAAAGAGAAAGTTTCCAATCCGGTTATAGATCGAGCTAGACTTTTTGGCGGTTGTGGAATCAAATGCCTCACCCTAGAGAACCTAAATTTGAACCAAGGGACCATTAGAGAGTTTTTCTAAGAATCACTTGTCATAGGCCTCAAAGTAGCACTTGTTTAGAGTGAAATCTTGGAATTCCATCGAAAATCTCAACGTCCACCTACGCATCAAAACAAGAAGGGAAACGATACGAAAAGGTACATAGGAAGTTAGGGTGGATAGGTTATATGATGGCAGGATCAATTACATTGGGTTCCCCAACCGTTAAAATATGTAGAGCATGTGACATTAGGGGATCGCCATACGATTTCTTTCAAATGAACTCAAAACAAAGAGAAGTTTTCCAATCCGGTTATAGAATCGAGCTAGACTTTTTGGCGGTTGTGGAATCAAATGCCTCATCCTAGAGAACCTAAATTTGAAAAAAAGTGGACCATTAGAGAGTTTTTCTAAGAATCACTTGTCATAGGCCTCAAAGTTGCACTTGTTTAGAGTGAAATCTTGGAATTCCATCGAAAATATCTCAGACTTTTTGGTGGTTGTGGAATCAAATGCCTAATTTGAACAAGTGGACCATAAGAGAGTTTTTTCTAAGAAACAAGAAGTGGAACAGCATTGAAAGGTACATAGGATGTTAGGGTGGATAGGTTAGATGATGGTAGGATCAATTACATTGGGTTCCCCAACCGTTAATAATATGTTTCTCGCATGTGACATTAGGGATCGCTTTCGCCGATTTCATCGTGAACTCAAAACAAAGAGAAGTTTCCAATCCGGTTATAGAATCGAGCTAGACTTTTTTGGCGGTTGTGGAATCAAATGCCTCATCCTAGAGAACCTAAATTTGAACAAGTGGACCATTAGAGAGTTTTTCTAAGAATCACTTGTCATAGGCCTCAAAGTAGCACTTGTTTAGAGGAAATCTTGGAATTCCATCGAAAATCTCAATATCGACCTACGCATCAAACAAGAAGGGGAACGATACGAAAAAGTACATAGGAAGTTAGGGTGGATAGGTTAGATGATGGTAGGATCAATTACATTGGGTTCCCCAACCGTTAAAATATGTAGAGCATGTGACATTAGGGATCGCCACGCTGATTTCAGCGTGAACTCAAAACAAAGAGAAGTTTCCAATCCGGTTATAGAATCGAGCTAGACTTTTTGGCGGTTGTGGAATCAAATGCCTCATCCTAGAGAACCTAAATTTGAACAAGTGGACCATTAGAGAGTTTTTCTAAGAATCACTTGTCATAGGCCCCAAAGTAGCACTTGTTTAGAGTGAAATCTTGGAATTCCATCGAAAATCTCTCGTATCGACATACGCATCAAACAAGAAGGGAACGGCATTAAAAGGTTCATAGGAAGTTAGGGTGGATAGGTTAGATGATGTTAGGATCAATTACATTACGTTCCCCAACCGTTAATATATGTTTCGCATGTGAAATTAGGGACCGCCAGCGGCCGATTTCAGCGTGAACTCAAAAAAAAAGAGAAGTTTCCAATCCGTTTATAGATCGAGGTAGACTTTTTGGCGGTTGTGGAATCAAATGCCTCACCCTAGAGAACCTAAATTTGAACCAAAGGACCATTAGAGAGTTTTTCTAAGAATCACTTGTCATAGTCCCCAAAGTAGCACTTGTTTAGAGTGAAATCTTGGAATTCCATTGAAAATCTCTATGTCGACAAACGTCATCAAAATAAGAAGGGGAACGACACGAAAGGTACATAGGAAGTTAGGGTGGATTGGTCGATGATGGTAGGATCAATTACATTGGGTTCCCCAACCGTTAATATATGTTTCTCGCATGTGACATTAGGGATCGCTTAGCCGATTTCATCGTGAACTCAAAACAAAGAGAAGTTTCCAATCCGGTTATAGAATCGAGCTAGACTTTTTGGCGGTTGTGGAATCAAATGCCTCATCCTAGAGAACCTAAATTTGAACAAGTGGACCATTAGAGAGTTTTTCTAAGAATCACTTGTCATAGGCCTCAAAGTTGCACTTGTTTAGAGTGAAATCTTGGAATTCCATCGAAAATATCTGTGTCGACATACGCATGCATCAAACAAGAAGTGGAACAACACGAAGGTACATAGGATGTTAGGGTGGATAGGTTAGATGATGGTAGGATCAATTACATTGCGTTCCCCAACCGTTAATATATGTTTCTCGCATGTGACATTAGGGATCGCCAAGCATTCGATTTCATCGTGAACTCAAAACAAAGAGAAGTTTCCAATCCGGTTATAGATCGAGGTAGACTTTTTTTGGCGGTTGTGGAATCAAATGCCTCACCCTAGAGAACCTAAATTTGAACCAAAGGACCATTAGAGAGTTTTTCTAAGAATCACTTGTCATAGTCCCCAAAGTAGCACTTGTTTAGAGTGAAATCTTGGAATTCCATTGAAAATCTCTATGTCGACATACGCACGTCGAAACAAGAAGGGGAACGGCACGAAAGGTACATAGGAAGTTAGGGTGGATAGGTTAGATGATGGTAGGATCAATTACATAGGGTTCCCCAACCGTTAAAATATGTTTCTACATGTGACATTAGGGATCTAAGCAGCGCTTTCAAAGATGAACTCAAAACAAAGAGAAGTTTGCAATCCGGTTATAGAATCGAGCTAGACTTTTTGGCGGTTGTGGAATCAAATGCCTCATCCTAGAGAACCTAAATTTGAAAAAAAAGGACCATTAGAGAGTTTTTCTAAGAATCACTTGTCATAGGCCTCAAAGTTGCACTTGTTTAGAGTGAAATCTTGGAATTCCATCGAAAATATAAGGTCGGACATACGCATCAAACAAGAAGTGGAACGGACACGAAAGGTACATAGGATGTTAGGGTGGATAGGTTAGATGATGGTAGGATCAATTACATTGCGTTCCCCAACCGTTAATATATGTTTCGCATGTGACATTAGGGATCGCCGCTGATTTCATCGTGAACTCAAAACAAAGAGAAGTTTCCAATCCGGTTATAGAATCGAGCTAGACTTTTTGGCGGTTGTGGAATCAAATGCCTCATCCTAGAGAACCTAAATTTGAACAAGTGGACCATTAGAGAGTTTTTCTAAGAATCACTTGTCATAGGCCCCAAAGTAGCACTTGTTTAGAGTGAAATCTTGGAATTCCATCGAAAATCTCAATATCGACCTACGCATCAAACAAGAAGGGGAACGACACGAAAGGTACATAGGAAGTTAGGGTGGATAGGTTAGATGATGTTAGGATCAATTACATTGCGTTCCCCAACCGTTAAAATATGTTTCTGCATGTGACATTAGGGATCGCTCAAGCCTGATTTCAAATAAGTGAACTCAAAACAAAGAGAAGTTTCTAATCCGGTTATAGAATCGAGCTAGACTTTTTTGGTGGTTGTGGAATCAAATGCCTCACCCTAGAGAACCTAAATTTGAACCAAGTGGACCATTAGAGAGTTTTTCTAAGAATCACTTGTCATAGGCCCTCAAAGTAGCACTTGTTTAGAGTGAAATCTTGGAATTCCATCGAAAATCTCAACGTCGACCTACGCATCAAAACAAGAAGGGGAACGATACGAAAAGGGTACATAGGAAGTTAGGGTGGATAGGTTAGATGATGGTAGGATCAATTACATTGGGTTCCCCAAGCGTTAAAATATGTAGAGCATGTGACATTAGGGATCGCCAAAGATTTCAGCGTGAACTCAAAACAAAGAGAAGTTTCCAATCCGGTTATAGAATCGAGCTAGACTTTTTGGCGGTTGTGGAATCAAATGCCTCATCCTAGAGAACCTAAATTTGAACAAGTGGACCATTAGAGAGTTTTTCTAAGAATCACTTGTCATAGGTCTCAAAGTTGCACTTGTTTAGAGTGAAATCTTGGAATTCCATCAAAATCTCTCATGTCGACATACGCATCAAACAAGAAGTGGAACGGCACGAAAGGTTCATAGGATGTTAGGGTGGATAGGTTAGATGATGGTAGGATCAATTACATTGCGTTCCCCAACCGTTAATATATGTTTCTGCATGTGACAATAGGGACTGCTCGCGCTGATTTCAGCGTGAACTCAAAACAAAGAGAAGTTTCCAATCCGGTTATAGAATCGAGCTAGACTTTTTGGTGGTTGTGGAATCAAATGCCTCATCCTAGAGAACCTAAATTTGAACCAGTGGACCATTAGAGAGTTTTTCTAAGAATCACTTGTCATAGTCCCCAAAGTTGCACTTGTTTAGAGTGAAATCTTGGAATTCCATCGAAAATCTTTGTGTCGACATACGTACCGAAACAAGAAGGGGAACGGCACGAAAGGTTCATAGGATGTTAGGGTGGATAGGTCAGATGATGGTAGGATCAATTACATTGGGTTCCCCAACCGCTAAAATATGTTTTACGCATGTAACATTAGGGATCGCCAAAAGGTACGATTTCAGCGTGAACTCAAAACAAAGAGAAGTTTCCAATCCGGTTATAGAATCGAGCTAGACTTTTGGCGGTTGTGGAATCAAATGCCTCATCCTAGAGAACCTAAATTTGAACAAGTGGACCATTAGAGAGTTTTTCTAAGAATCACTTGTCATAGGCCTCAAAGTAGCACTTGTTTAGAGTGAAATCTTGGAATTCCATCGAAAATCTCAGGTTTTCGACATACGCGCACAAAAACAAGAAGTGGAACGGCACGAAAAGGTACATAGGATGTTAGGGGTGGATAGGTTAGATTATGGTAGGATCAATTACATTGCGTTCCCCTAACCGTTAATATATGTTTCTCGCATGTGACATTAGGGATCGCCGCGCGATTTCAGCGTGAACTCAAAACAAAGAGAAGTTTCCAATCCGCTTATAGAATCGAAGCTAGACTTTTTGGCGGTTGTGGAATCAAATGCCTCATCCTAGAGAACCTAAATTTGAACAAGTGCACCATTAGAGAGTTTTTCTAAGAATCACTTGTCATAGGCCTCAAAGTAGCACTTGTTTAGAGTGAAATCTTGGAATTCCATCGAAAAATCTTCAGGAATCGACATACGCATCAAACAAGAACGGAACGGCACGAAAGGTACATAGGATGTTAGGGTGGATAGGTTAGATGATGGTAGGATCAATTCCATTGCGCTCCCCAACCGTTAATATATGTTTCGCATGTGAAATTAGGGATCGCCGCACCGATTTCGCAACAAGCGTGAACTCAAAACAAAGAGAAGTCTCCAATCCGGTTATAGAATCGAAGCTAGACTTTTTGGCGGTTGTGGAATCAAATGCCTCACCCCTCGAGAACCTAAATTTGAACCAAAGTGGACCATTAGAGAGTTTTTCTAAGAATCACTTGTCATAGTCCCCAAAGTAGCACTTGTTTAGAGTGAAATCTTGGAATTCCATTGAAAATCTCTATGTCGACATACGCATCAAAAACAAGAAGGGAACGCGCACGAAAGGTACATAGAAAGTTAGGGTGGATAGGTCGATGATGGTAGGATCAATTACATAGGGTTCCCAACCGTTAAAATATGTTTCTACATGTGACATTAGGGATCTAAGAAGGCCGCTTTCAAATGTGAACTCAAAACAAAGAGAAGTTTCCAATCCGGTTATAGAATCGAGCTAGACTTTTTTTGGCGGTTGTGGAATCAAATGCCTCATCCTAGAGAACCTAAATTTGAACAAGTGGACCATTAGAGAGTTTTTCTAAGAATCACTTGTCATAGGCCTCAAAGTTGCACTTGTTTAGAGTGAAATCTTGAATTCCATCGAAAATCTCTAATGTCGACATACGTGCATCAAACAAGAAGGGGAATGGCACGAAAGGTTCATAGGATGTTAGGGTGGATAGGTTAGATGATGGTAGGATCAATTAAATTGCCTTCCCCAACCGCTAATATATGTTTCTCGCATGTCAAATTAGGGATCGCCATACGATTTCAGCGTGAACTCAAAACAAAGAGAAGTTTCCAATCCGGTTATAGAATCGAGCTAGACTTTTTGGCGGTTGTGGAATCAAATGCCTCATCCTAGAGAACCTAAATTTGAACAAGTGGACCATTAGAGAGTTTTTCTAAGAATCACTTGTCATAGGCCTCAAAGTAGCACTTGTTTAGAGGGAGATCTTGGAATTCCATCGAAAATCTCAGTGTCGACATACGCATCAAAACAAGAAGGGGAACGGCACGAAAGGTTCATAGGATGTTAGGGTGGATAGGTTAGATGATGGTAGGATCAATTACATTGCGTTCCCCCAACCGTTAATATATGTTTCTCGCATGTGAAATTAGGGATCGCCGCGCCGATTTCATCGTGAACTCAAAACAAAGAGAAGTTTCCAATCCGGTTATAAAATCGAGAGCTAGACTTTTTGGTGGTTGTGGAATCAAATGCCTCATCCTAGAGAACCTAAATTTGAACAAGTGGACCATTAGAGAGTTTTTCTAAGAATCACTTGTCATAGGCCCCAAAGTAGCACTTGTTTAGAGGAAATCTTGGAATTCCATCGAAAATCTCTGGTCGACATACGCATCAAACAAGAAGGGAACGGCACGAAAGGTACATAGGATGTTAGGGGATGGATAGGTTAGATGATGGTAGGATCAATTACATTGCGTTCCCAACCGTTAAAAAATATGTTTCTGCATGTGACATTAGGGACTGCTTTCGCTGATTTCATGCGTGAACT